>JAQFZQ010000492.1:0-32115 GCA_034696005.1 Glomeris marginata | reverse complement strand
AAATCCAGAGTATTTTATCTGTATACACAATCGGTCCAACAGTTACTTTACCAGCATAATAATGATTATCAATATTTGAAAATAAGTTGCCATATCTATCCTATGTCGTATGGTAAACAGAACATCACCGATTTAGATGTGGTTATTATTAGACTTTTCATTCCAGCTTGAAAATGCTATTATTCATACACTAAATTCACACTAGTGCTGCGTGCCATTCGATTGAATTTATTTAATATATTGTTGATCTTGATGAGGACGTTGGTTGTTACGAAGGTATAACCTTGAGATTGTAATGTGCATATAAATTATTATTATTATTATACGATTTGTGATGATATTGGTGAAACGCAATTTTTACCTAAGTTCGTTTTGTAATCGAGACACTTGCATTTGTTCAAGTTACATTGTAATGTAATACATACTAGAAAGGTGTAGATATACAATGTCTACGCTCTTGTGTACAGTAATATTTATAGTTGCATGCGATGTATACTGTGTCTATGTATATAAAGTTTCACCTTAGCCCATTGAATGTGTTCCGGATAATAAAAATACAGTTGTGCAAGTGAAAAGTTTTGAACTTTAAAAAATAGTCGACCATATATTTAAAAGTGCAATGACGCACATATGTAAGGTACTGTGAAACTTTCCCTAAACGAAGAAGGCGAGTGTTTCAACAAAATGTATTGGAATTCTAGTAAATAAAGTTACAGCACTGGAAATTTGCCAGATAGGAGGTTGAGCATAGACAAACCTCCTAGCTTAATGACCCAGTAGGTCAAGTTTCAGGGTACCTTACAAAACCAGGTCTCTTCACCTTTAAGCATCTAAACTTCACCGAAGTTGGTAAACTATGAAATCACGGTTCTATGAAATCATGCCAACGATAACATCACACACGTGTGGAGAGTTATGAATTGAATTATTAGCTGTTGATGGACATGCATAATGCCGTCATTAAAACTCGTGGTGCGGAGTGCAAATTTTTTTATTACACTATATCAGTTCTTGAAAAACGCTTTTCTAAATCCTGAATGTTAGGCTTCATTAATCTCTCACATTAACCGTATAATAGCAATGTAATTAATCTTTCTGCCATTGTGCAATTTGTTTCCAAGAGGGTCCTCAGTTAATGTATCCTTGCATTATCACTATAGCTACATTCATTTATTTGTTGCTAACCAAACTATAGTCTATTTCAGCCTTGAACCTCAACAATAGGTTGAACCAAATCTACGTGTGATGTGGCACTACAAAAAGTAGTTCCCTGGAATTGATCCTTTCAGTGTTGTGCCATTGGTTGGAGAAAGGCCGAAATATGGAATGATTAGTGAGAAAACTTGTTTTCAGCCAATCACATTGCATAATTTACCTCACTACAGCCTCCATCTTGGCAATGGGAGGTGCTTACTGAAAGGGATCGATTATTTCTTAATTGTGTAGCTCAAAACTGTACATCATACATGGAGTTCTTTGCACTTTCACATTCAATAGCAATACAAATATTTAAACAAGCAATTTCGTTGATGGAAAGTAACATCAACATAGATGTGAACACTGAAAACGGGCTCTAAGTATACAAATTAATCTTTGTTGTAATATTGTGAACGTGTGGGGAACTTGTGAGAAAAATATGGGAATTGTATGCAAATAAACAAGTTATAATAATTACAAATGTTGATACATTTTTTGAGACGCCCTTATGTATATAATTAAAAGTGAAGTATTGATGTCGTTTACATACACATAGTTCCTAGAACAACTTATTACAATTAGATAATTATACAATTGACGTCATTTGTTAATGGCAGCAATGCGAGATAAACATTTTAATTGTCAGGGAAAATAAGAGAATAATTACAAGGCAGTACAAATTTCTGGAAATAAAATCAAACCATTATTTTTAATTATATGATGGTCGTTATTCGATTACTGTTTACGTTCTTTTACAAAACGCTTCTCCGAATAAAACCCGTAATGTTTTATTTTATATATACAGCGGAAAATTGTTTTGGAAAATTCTTAATGACTTAATCATATATTGAACAAGTAACAACAAGTAATCATCGTTGTAAGTATTGGTTCTTTGGCAACATACTGTATACTAAATTGAAGATCAACATGTTTTCTATCTTAAAGTGGATATTGTTTTATCAGTCACGTTTCAATGCATTCTGTAAGAATTAACTAATATTTTTCAGCACTTAGTAGACGATTACATTTTTGGATCGAAGAAATTGGGATACTAAAATATAATTAACAGTGCAAAACAGTTTGGAATTTTCCTCTAGCTGGGTAAAACCACGAAAATCATGATATGAATTTAAAGGAGTGTTGAATTTGAATCAAATTATCCGTGGATATCAGTGCAAATTAATATACAAAGATATTCCCTCATATAGCTCAACATTTTGAGGCTCCATAAGGACTTTTTAAAATGAAATGCATCGTTGACGTCACTAAACCCAAAAACTTGAAACTTTGTTCCAACACTTGCTTTATTCATGTTTGTACTTTGTGTTGGTTAAGTTTCAAGGTACCCTACTGAATCAGAAATTGAGCAATAAATTTCTGAGTTAGGAAAACAATAAATATTATATTTTAGAGGCGAGCAAAACAAACAAAATACAGATTTGGATGATCTGTTTCTCGGATAATTTAATATATTAGCTGTGTTTTTAAAACTGCAGCTTTTGTAACTATCTAAAAATACCACTGTCTGTCAATCAAATGATGAATACCTCAATTAAACGGGAAACTAACCTGAAAAAAAAATGCTTTAAATGTCGAAATTTGCATGCAACATCACAAGATCACTTAATTGTTTTAACCACATATATTGTAGTATTTTGCAACTCTCAATTTGTAGTATGTTGCAATGATTGGCAGGCACCAACTTCCGTTTCTGAGATATGTCACACACTTCGAGCAAGAAAGAAGATTGATGCTGATTTTATCATAATGATGGTTCATAGCACCACGTGTTAATCATCTGTATAAATAATACTATTTGTTAGTGAGAAAACACCTATTGTTGCATTGTACACAGACAACAAGACCTTTGCAAGCTTTCACGCAGTCCATGGGTAAGCTATTATTCAATATACTTTATAAAATGCAATTTAATGTTCACTGTTACTTGCTATAATGAAACAAACCATTTATTAAGCAAAGGCTCAAATTGATACCCCATATTTCAGTTGCTGTTAAGCTTTTATTATGTGAATAAATTGCAGTGAAATCTGTCTAGGATGGAATCGCAAGGGACTGAGCAATTTAATCATGATGCATTTATGCTGTGACACTTTCTGGACAATGGCAACTGTTAATAATATATGCATACTATGCAAAACAGCAAATTTTATTATTCCCATCTCAGAGTATAGTACTTATACAGGGTAGTCAAATAGTTTGGACTACTGAAATATATTGAAATTGGTGAGTGTGACTATTGTACCATGGTCACAAGTGAATAGGAAGTCATAAGTGAGGATTCGTAAAATCGTATCGCACGTGACCTTGTATGTCACCTTCAAGGTCGTTCAAATTGCATAATTGAAACAATTGTAGTTAACACCCCAGTTGTGATTTGAAAGTTGTAGAGCATCATCAAATCAGTCTAATAAAGCACATCCCATTATGTGAAGTATAACTCATGTCTTTATTTAGAATATAACAAATCTCACAGTAAGCAACGAAGTAATGTTGCATGACAGGCAGGGAAGCCGTGGCAAGGATGCAGCTGGGCAATCCAATTAAGCAAATCTTTAAATCAATACGCGAGTTACTTGCTTAACATAATAATAATAATGTGCAGCAGAAAGATTTGCCAAAACGGCCGACTTCCTTTAGCATTTCCGATAATTTTACTTTACAATACAAAGTTCAAATTGTGCACAGTTAATAACTTAATTTTCATTTTATTAAATATTCTGTCCACCAATCTTTAGATACTTACCGCAGTGTTGCTCATGTGTATGTTGTTTTCACAAGAGTCAATAAGTTTTGAATCATGAAAGTCTTTATTGATTAAGTACATATTGGAAAAAAGTTCATTGCACCATCGGCTTTTAGTTAAAGTAAATGTTCCAATAGAATAACAGAACGCTCTTTTTTTAAAAAGCATCAGGCGTTTCACATAATTTTAAGTGAAAATCCTTCATTTTCAAGACGTCCTAATTCATATATGTCGCATCACTTTCAAACTTCGGCCAGCAGGGCAGCAATAGTTACACCAAATTGCATGAACTTTTTTGCGTCTTAGTTACTTCATCTTCTGAAATGGGCTCCTTCTTGTGGGCCTTCTTCACAATTTCCACCACCTGAAATTCCACATTATAAGACAAAAACTACCTTTATACTATATGCGGATTGATCGTTAATATACTGTATAAACAATAGTAAATGTTATACATTGTATAATGATGGC
This sequence comes from Glomeris marginata, assembly GCA_034696005.1. Taxonomy (NCBI): domain Eukaryota; kingdom Metazoa; phylum Arthropoda; class Diplopoda; order Glomerida; family Glomeridae; genus Glomeris; species Glomeris marginata. Next base: position 27,683 of record JAQFZQ010000492.1, on the reverse strand, counting down.
ACCAGCAGGCAGTGCCAATGATTACGTTATCTGCCTAGTAATTTATTGCACTTGAAGTGGCGCCATCTTGGTATTGTAAACTATCCTAGATGACGTCACTGCAGCAACCGGTAAATAAAATACATCCCAAAGCTGCACCCAATAAATTAGGAATGCACAGTAACCATGCTGGGCGCTCATGTCCACAATTACACCAGTTAATGACTGGCTTAATGGCGGCTAAATAGAGCTAAATAGCAATGTCTAAAACCAATGAGCTATTATAACTCATTGCTAAAACATTTGGCTTTGACCAAGGAGTGGCTTTGAATTGCAATTGCTTTTTGCTGGATTTTTTTAAATATTTACGTAGGTGTGGGATTCATTCATTCCGTTGCCTTACCAACAATTGCGTCACAAAGAAACAAAAGGCGAAGGAACACGTATATCACAAGATAAATTTCATTTTTTGGTTATATATAATTCACATGTAACTTCAAAGGCAAACACTCGAATGATAATCATGCAGTTACCTCGTCGAAATCAGGAAATGCTCCTCTTTTCAACTTGGAGAAAATTACTTTGCCATTCACAGTCACTTCAAATGAAGCTGAAAGTAATAATATACGCAATATTAATTAAATCTGGTATAATAGCTCAATTGACCTCATCAACCGCCTTGGCATTAAGACCAACAGAGCGAACACCGCAGAGTTTATTACATAAGGGACCATACATAAATCCAAACTGTCTCGAATTCCTTTGCACAGTAAAGATCTTACATATATACTGCCCTTAAAACTGCTGAAAGGAAAGAAAAAAATAAAACAATGAGTTCCTTTGGAATATTGACTAACTGCCGACCATGACATCATAAACACAAGATGTTGATAAACGTATCAGCAAAAGGGCGTGGTTGGCACCGTCAGTGACGTTTGTGCCACCGCTAGAACACATTTTCGTGAATTTTTCCCCGGGTGAAGTATTGCTTTGAAAATTCTCATACTTTCGGAAAGTATACCAAATATCACAATATAACTTGAAAAAAGCTTTGAAAATAATTAAAAATATGAGAAATTACCATGATACTTCTCCTTTAAATTTATCTATAGGATCGTCACATATTTAAAGGTGAATCACCAAATCTTGGCAAGTGCTCATTTTGATGGAACAAAACGTTTTAACTTTACTCACACACATTTAAAAATGATGCAATGGGAAAAATAACTAGTTTGTGTAGTTTAAATGCAAAAAGCATTATCTCATTAACTGACCTGTAAGAACACCAATTAGCAAAATACAGTAGACACAAGTAATCAGGTCACATCGAGTTTCACTGTAAAACCTTGAAATGTATTCATATCGCAACAAAACTCTTATCACTTTGGCCAATTAATGTGGACCATGGATTAAATTAAAGTGAACACTCAGTTCATGACATTAAATTACTATATAAAATCATACACTTTTGATAAAATCAAATGATCAGTGGAAGAAAAAATTGGGTTATATTTTGAAATTCATATTGTGGAATTATAAAGAGTTAATAGAGTATCTGAGGCGAATCCAGGGTAGACATGGACTACGGATGACCCCCATTGATAACAGATTATGTAATAACTTACTTGACCGTCCAGGTGCCCCTGTGATTTTGACATCAGGGACAACAGCTTCAATCTGCCGCGCTAATTCTCGAAAGCGCGGCTCGTAACCTCATCCACCACTTCAAAATAAACACAGAATCAGCAAAACTAAACAGCTGGAAATCAGCTTCATTTGTTGTAGTACATTGTTAAAATATTACCAATACTCCACATGAACAGTCGTCATTCCTGCTGCACCACCAATTTAGTAATTATCTTTCAAACCTTGGAGCACGAAGTAAAGTCTGTGCTCGTTCGTGATATCAACAGAATGATTATGAACTTTTCGCACAGCACTGACTTTTTAAAAAAACCTTCCAGAACAAACAAGTCCAACTCCCAATCAGATTCGGCGACGTGGACGTACAACGCCCATCTGGGAATTTGAGCCACGTATGCTCAAAAAACACTCTGCCAAAAATACAAACTTGACTGTACACCATGTACACAGTATAGGGGAGAAAACGTTAAAAAGTGAACAGCACATTCATACCAAAATACGCATGAGAAATCTGACAAGTATTTCTAGTTTTAAACATGGTTTGAAATATGCTAAATGAAAATAATACTTGAGATTGCCACGATTTGTGGCAAGGAATTTATATTAAAATATTTATTACAAAGTAAAAAGAAATTTACAAAATTAATACAGACTGCATTTTTAACTGTTCTCAAGTGTTTGCCATGTACTCCACATATCTCTATACTCCTCCATCAGGAATGACATCACCAATTGTAAACTCTTGAGCAATTGAGTGTTTTCCAGCTCCCTATTGGCTGTAAACTTTCTATTTTAACTACGAAGCTTTATTTCAGTAGTGGCACTATCAGGGTAGGTACCTTGCAAAACAGTGTTAGTTCACCTTTTAAATATTGTGATATGTATTTTTAATGCCATCTGATGGGATCCTCAATGTTGATTGGCCTTAAATGGGCTTTTATTTAATATTGTATTTGTATAAATTGCATGCAACCGTGACCGCAAACTTCAAAAACCAGTTGTGAACTTTTTGAGATTGCTATCACGTATTTCTAACTAATTAATTTCCTAGTAATTAAATATCCATATCCTGCAATGCAGTGCCAATTTGATTTGTATCAAGAGTATACACTTCAGTTATAAAACAAATCGTGCTCCTCCTATTTTAAATGGACTATACAATTTTCAAGGAGGAAAATTCAAAAGGCATTTTGTGCATAATTTAAACGGTGTAGTGCTCCAAAACAATTTGCCCATTTCAATTTCCTTTATATACTGGTCGCAAATGATTGGGAAACTGTTGTGCTGTATTGGTTTGGCAGTTTAACAAAAACGTTAAGGGATCGTTCATAAGCAAAGTCATTTGCCAGTTGAATGCACATTCAAATACAGTACATATTTTAGAGATGCTGCCATGCAATCTTTGCAACTCTGATAAAAGGAAAGCATAAAGGAGGGTTGAGGAGCTGCTGTAGTGCCCTTGGGCTTGCTCATACTCTTTATAGAAATCAAAAGACACTTAGGTGAACCATGTTTTACACAGTATATATGGCTCTCTTCCCTTTCTACTGTGTATGGCTCTGATGTGATGGAACAAGAGAAACGGAGCTGGTTGCTCTCTTATTTATGGACTCGCTTTGCAAAGGATGTTGGGAATTTACTACCTTGGTTTGAAAAGGGGGAGGGCAAGAGGGTGATTCTTAAAGACCACGGTTGCCATGCTCGATGATTCGCTGTGGCAGAAGGTGAGAATATGGTTAGAGCAATGAGCCTTTTGCCCATTGCTCGTACCTTCCACTGTAAGATAGGGGCCTATAGGTTTCGTCAAAGCCTACTTTTCTACTTTTCACAAGGCATCATCGCAGTGCAGCGATGAAATGTTCCCGCCCGGGGATCAATCTTATCGTGGGTTCCACTGAAGGTCTCCACCCACGATAAGAGTGATCCCTGGCTGGGAACAACACTTCGAGGAGAATTTTGTAATGGTAAACGCTGCGCTGCGGTGATCGAGTGGCTAAAGAGGGTTGAGGAACGTAAATTTCCAAACCACCACACTCCTTTGAGGCCATCCCCTTCCACCTCTCGCTTCATCACGCCCGATGTAAAAAAGAAAGTTTCACTGCCCTACCCTCTATAACCAGCCAGAACGTTTGGACAGAATTGATAGTTGCTAAAGTTTTCAATGGATTCCAATAAACACAGGAATATGAGCAAATTTATTTATTTATTGCGATACAGCCAACTTTTACGCAAGGTTTCTCGTAACGGAAAGTGTGCTTATATACATGAAACTTCGGTTACAATCAACCAATTTGGTGGTCCCTACGAGTTGCATTGTATTACTATTTACAAGACTGTCTGGTTAATACAGAGGTGACAGGGGCAGTCACTTCAATACTATAGTCCGAAAAGCTGCCATGAACACGGACGTGGTTTATGCACGACCCCCCGACGAGCGTCCGTACGCAGGAGCGCCGTAAATCGACGTACGGCCACTCTAATTCGACGTTCGCAGCAGCAGCATCAGCAGCAGCACTCGTGGTCAAAGGCGAAGTGGAAGCTGCATGCATGAGTCGGCCATCTTCGACGAGCTTGTGCACACGGCTCTCTTCGCGAAGTTCGAGTTGAGCATCGACCCGCGGGCTGTTTTGAATGTGATGAGCCCCAAATCGCCATCATCCGTGCCATGATTTACGTCGTTCGGACGCAATGCAACGTTGCAGCGAGCAACAAGTAAGCCATACGGTCACGTGACACGGGTGGAAATTGATGGTGGCTGTGAAACTGATCGTTCCTAAAATGGACATGTGCCTGGCGTGTCTCGCTTACCCATCGGTCCACCTAGCTCACAACCGCAAAAATAACGATAGTCATTACGTTTTCTATTCTGTAATAACGTGGAAATGATAAATATACGTGATTGCGAAATTGTTTCGAAAGCAGGATGCTGTTGGAAACAGAGTTTGGGCTGTGACCTCTGACTTGGCAGAGATCACGTGACCTAAAGACGAGAGAACTTTAATCCTTTGCTCCATGTGTGCGAATAATAATTGTCACTGAGCTGGTCAGGTCAATGTTTGTAGAACTGCGAATTATATATTTACAAAAAATAGTTTTTAATTAAATAATGTCAGTAACAGTAATAACATAGACTTTGTTACACATGACACTTACATAATTTGCTTAGAAATTTGCGAAATAGGAAGTTTATTTAGTTTAATTGTGTTAAGAAGTTTTTGCCAGAACTATATTTATATTCTTTTTATATACAGGTGTTTCGAGCGCTCATTGTTTAAAAGCTACTTGAGTTAGAGCTTTCATTGCTGTAAACATTTTCCAAGATGGCCGCCATTTATCCTTTGTTCTGATCGCTGTTATGAACATTTCTTAATATTTTCACGTTTCAAGTACTTATTCTCAGGTTTTTAAGTTTTTTAAACCAGAGTTTTCTGAATTATATGCAATTTGTGTACATTAATCAATAAATTAAACAGATATTAAAACAGTGTATTTCAGGAAACGTAGATAAAACATTTTCACGTTGTTTAGACAGTTGTATTGTTTATAAATCAGTTTCTTGTGTAAACTCTGTTGTTTGTACTCCAAAAACTCAGTGTTTTCCACATGTTTTTCAAATATGTACTGCCATTATAGGAAAAATACTTCAGAATTATTGTCAACAATATTTGTTTTACAAGGGTGTGGGGGCATTCCAACAGCAACGTTATCAGGGTATACGGTATGTGTTTCCTGGGGAAAATTGATGCCAATATTATACATAGTATATTTACAATGAATTGTAGAGCTCTATTTCTATAAATGTAAGGTAGAGAGCTTTCCCATAACGTGACTATGCAGTGCATCATGGGACAGAAAGTTATCTTGGATCAAAACTTCAAGAGCTTCAATTCTTTCTATGCACATTATTAAAACATTCACCATATTTTTTTCGAAATAAAAACCAGTTTGTGACCTTCATCATGCAAGCCGAGATTTCTATCAAGGAATGCATGGTTGTGAATTTATCAATCATAAACATTTTTCATGAATCGTAAATTAACCCCTCTTGTTAACACTTATTACCCAAATAAATTTCAAGGAAATACAGTGATCATTTTATATGCACTATTCTTATGCTATTACTATGATCTCCTTGAAATCAATTTGTATGTATAAAATTTATTGTATGTATAAGGAATAATTTGTATATAATAATATCTTAACGGTCATTAGCATGTCCACAATAATATGGCTACATCTTCTCGGAGCTGTTATCCGAGATGTTAGCCAAATATTGATAGTGACGTCATGTGTTAAAAATGCGATTGATTTATTTCGTTTTTCCATACAACAAATTTTATAAAACTTACTCCAAGGTTAAGCTATAACTGGGGTACAGTCTAGTTATGGTTGCTATATGTTTTATGTTTAGAAAGACAATTAATAATATTATATTACAATTTTACAGATTATCCAACCCTGAAAAGTGATGGACCTGAGCCAATATTAATTACTTTGTTATCAGTGGTTTTGTTGTTTGCGTGTTCACGTAGATCAAGTGGAAATACCAGTATTGAAGTTAACTAATCTAGAGATTTTATTTCTTTCAGAGCTAGGTACTCGAGCTGACTATAAATTAATTAACTCTACTATGAATTTAAATGCATTCCAAGTGGTGATAAATATTCAATATTCTTTGGTAAATTGGGGATATCGAAGGTCAACTAATTGATTCAGTGCCAAACTTGAGTTATAGTCCGATTGTATGCATCATGTGCTGTGAAAAACTTCCTGAATCAAGAAGAAATAATCAATGTATGTGTTTGTTCATATATCTCCCAATCATTAGATGAGATACAGAGTGTACGTATAGGGTAGAGAGTAACTGCTTTTATTTTGAAGCAAAACAGTGAAAGCAAACTGACATGACACAAGTATTTACACTGCGCATCCAAAGTGCAATATAAAGGAAATGTATTGACTGTACATCATTTCAGTTCATTGCAGGCTGGTGTATTCAAGGCACAATACAGATAATTTGGATGTGGAAAGACAACAGTTGGCACTCTCGCTCATCTTCCAAATACTTTTTGTCTTCCGCAGTGAACCGAGGTTGACGACGGTAACTATTGTCACGTAAAAGAAGATGATTCACGGTAAACTGGGACCGCAACTTGCTGCCATATTCATCTTGGCTTTGGCCAGCCTTTTCTTTGCTTCAACGAACGCAAACAGCACAGTATCACATCAGAAATCCAGGCAAAGGAACTTTCTGGATGAGATCTTCGACAAGTACGGACATGATGGCGTGATCACCACTGCAGGACTGGACAGACTCATTCACCGGAGAGTGAATACTGGTACTATGTTGGCCTTTTTACATTATTTCATGGCGTATATGCTCCTTATTACAGATATTTTGTACAGGAAAACTGAAGTTTGTTCAATTTAATAGTGTTTTTTTAATGAACATTAAAGAAATCCAAATTGAACAAACTGTGGTTTTGCTCAACGATGTTACTGTACATACTTTGCCTACTATAATGGATTTCTGGCAAACATTAATGTATTGTACTTCACACCCATTGACATTGGTATACGTTTGACCCTGATGATGAAACACATGTGTCGAAACATGTTGGTCCATTAAATCAGACCTTCAAATTTATGAGTTTGTGGAATTACTTTCTACTCTGCATCTGTGGTTTGTATTGAAAAAAACGTTTTCATAGTTGTGCTTTCCACTTTTGAAATTGTGGTGCATTGTGTGAAGAAATTACAAGGCATTTAATGTAATGTTATTGGTGGAATTCATTCTGAAAAGTACCAGTTCAGATTCAACGCGCAAGATATGTAGGATAATGTGCATTTGAAGATTTTTATAACTTTTTATTACTCCACTTTGGGTTTTAGAATTACTGTTTAAAATGCAAAAATACACAATTCTAGTTGTTTGGGTGGTTTATATGGTTAGTTATATATAAGTAGTACCTAGTACCTAGAAATACGCATGGGTTGGCTGGGGCAATGAAATTTGGCTTTCAATCTAGATATTGACTGCTTGAATAACATATTCTCCTTGTATTGATTAGATTTCCCTTTAAGAAGTGGTATGTATACATAAGAATATACATTCAGATAGTAGGTACAGTAGACATCTGATAATTCACACTATTCGGAACACGTGTGTACAATATGAAAAATACATTTGACCTTTTGTGGATCTGATACTGTCATGGAATGTATTTCTTCAAAATGGAATGGAATTATTTATAGTGTTTTATATTCATATTGATTCAAAGAACTACACCTACTTTTATTATTTTAATAATTCGACCGAAATTAACCTTATTATAAACTTTTGCACACATGTTGAGAACAATGTTATCTACTCATATGCTTCTATCTGTTGTATAGAATTTCCTAGTAGGTAAATAGTAAACTGGTACTGTAATAAAGATACTCAGTCGTTTTCTATGCCAATTATTGGTCTGTCAGCCTTGAACAAGTTACACTTCCGTGTCCATCTTTCCTGATTTTAATACTAAGTGTCATTCCTGTTTTGAGCTTCATTTTCGTCAATTCTGGGCCTTGATTGGGCTCAATTATAATTAAATCCGCAAAGAAAATCGGCTGTCCACATATCAAATGGGATTGGGAACAGGGGCACGATATCGAACATGAGATTAGAGTGTTATTATATATGTTGTTAGCAAGTTTCTTCATCATATTTGCCATGTTGATTAAAGAAGCCTTGAACTGGAATGCAATTATCTTAATTAATCGATTTGCATTGACGGCTTTTTCATGTAGTGTTAAGACAATTTCGTGTCGCGCGTATAAAAATATGCGAAAGCAGTTGAAATCTCTTATTGCTATTCCCTTTCATATTGATTGCAGATGAACATGAACACAACCATGATCATGAAGATAGCCACGGGAAACATGAAAATACTGCTGCCACATTTAAACCTGACTGTGATGAACATGATACTAATAAAACAGATATCACCCGAGTAAGACTTTCACGTGACTTTTCATCCGTAACTTTTGCGCAGAAACTTTACTTTTAAATTCAATATTTTCAGTGCTTGAACACAACTGAAATCCTGTCAGAATTTGGCATCGACCCGCAAGCTGGAATTGTATCGCATTCACAGTTCAAACTTTTATGTCCCGCGATTGTCTACCAGTTGGAACACAGACATTGCGGAGGGAAGTCTCTGCCTGAGGATGAACATTCGCAGATAGTTGACACCGTTACTTGGACAGGTAAATAAACTCTGGATGTTTTCATCGTACTATACTGAAAGCGCATTCAAAGTTGCACTGTTTGTGGGGAGGTGAAAGGGGGGAAGACGAGACCTTTGACCAATGACAGAGCAAGTATGGCGTGATTGGGCGTAGCTAGGAGTTATCAAGGATGCCCATTGGCCTCGTATCTACTTTCTCATTGGTCAGAGGTTGTATCTTCTCCGTTCACCCCCTCCCATAGTGCAATCTCGAACGCGCTTTTACTATGAATTTAGATTTTGTGTCTAATTTTCTGCCTTTTTACGTACAGCTTGGATTTATGCAACAGCCGGAGTGCTAGTAATTAGTGTAATGGGATTTATCAGCGTAGCCACTGTCAAGATCATTGTTAACAAGATTTACTACAAAAGAATAGTTCAGCTTCTTGTCGCATTAGCTGTTGGAGCTCTTAGCGGAGATGCGCTTCTTCATCTTTTGCCCCACGTAAGATTATATTGCTCTTTATCTCCCGTTCATATAATTGGCTAGTAATGCTTTATGCTGCGTCAAGGAACTCATCCCATAATTGTAATTTATGTTCCTATGGCACGTAGTTTTTGCGATAAACTCGTCCGGATTACTGTGTTTGTCTTATGTTAATACACGTGTTGTGATTCTCATAACACGGTATGTTGCAACTGCTGATATTACTTATCTGGATGCAGGCATTGACCCCGCAGACCGGTGGTGGTCACGCTCACCACGGTGATGCCGAAAGTTACGCCGTGTGGAAGGGTCTGGTGGCCTTTGGCGGCATATTCATATTTTTCATCACGCAAAGGTTACTGCAGTTGTGCAGGACGAGGAGGGCCGACGAAGCCGAGAAGATCGATTCAGTGCCATCGAAAGCCTTGTTACGGGCGAAGGAGGAGGAAGGTGATCGGACAGTCGGCGAGAAGCTATGCAAGCATCGGTACAACTCTTGCGGCTACTGCTACGAGGATGTGCCTGCCAACGGTCTCAAAGACACGTTGCCCATGAGCGACAAGGAAAAGGAGTCGTACGAGCTTCTCAACGTCACCTGTGATAATAGTGAACTGGGCATTCCGTTGAAGGAACTTCCAGACCTTCATGTCCACAACCACAACGACGGCCATGACCACGGTCACGGCCATGCTCACGGCCACGGTCACTCGCACGAGGTCCCCGTCACGCTGAGTTCCGTCGTATGGATGGTCATCGTTGGAGATGGCATCCACAACTTTATTGATGGCCTAGCAATAGGCAAGTAGCGTGTGTGGTGTCTGCATGCTGAACATAAACCCCGGGTCTAAAACTGATTGTTTGAAATAAACCAAAGAGGGTTTATTAGAGCATTTACGGTATTCATTCCAGGGTTCACACCACTCACAGAAACTTGGGAATCCCAGGGGGATTTAGATTTTAGCTAAATGTTCAGGGAAAAGTTGGAGGAATTTGTCAAAATATGAGAAATTGATATAATTTCATATCTTATTTCATTGTAGGTGCTGCTTTTTCTGAAAGTATCACGGGAGGTGTTGGCACATGTGTGGCTGTTCTTTGTCACGAGTTGCCGCACGAGCTTGGTACGTGGAAAACGGTGTTTGGTACTTTGATTACCGCAGGCGTAACTGATGGTGATACTGCATTTGCTACACTTAACAGGAGATTTTGCAATGCTACTGCAGAAGGGGATGCCGATAAAGCGAGCCCTCCAGTTCAACTGTTTGTCATCTTTCGTGTGTTTCGCCGGCATGATTGTTGGCCTGTCACTTGGAAATATTGCTTCTGCAACATCGTGGGTCTTTGCTTTTGCAGGCGGTATATTTCTCTACCTTGCACTCGTCAGCATGGTAAGCAAATGTTTTACTATAATTCAGTGAGTTTATATTGACATTGCACTCATGATGACAGTACAGTACTGTTGAAACATGTTGGCTGAAGCCTAATAGTTAACTTTTTGTGGCAAATGTCTATTTATCTGGATCCTGTGTCTACCGACATATTCCTGATAATCCTTATCAAGTCATGATATTAAAATATGGTCCTTTTATTCATGTTAAATTCATGATATTTTTATTGTGGTCATTATAATTTGTTGTCCTTTTTTGAATGCAATACAGGTTTATCAAGTATGTTAATTGTTAAAAAACTTTAAATTCCCATGGCATGCACTGCTTATTTATGAATTGCAAGGGTTATTACAATAAAATGGTTCTCATACCTGACGATGGCTCGTGTTGAGCTGAGACACGTGTTGTGTGTCAACTTTAAAATTTATCAAGTCTTTATATTTGATTTTCATTTATCCATAATGAAGTACGATTTTCTGATACCGTGAAGTTTGAGAGTAGGTCATATCATGATCAAATCATGATATTCGGTTTCTGTAGATGATATAACTAATACGGTTTTGCGCGTATTTTTCTTTGTTTTTAAAGATGCCAGAGCTGAATGTGGATCCTACAGAAAAGGATGCGGCAACCGTGCTAATATTACAGTGTGCGGGGATGCTTTGCGGCAGCGCTATCATGCTGCTGATTGCAGTTTACGAGCACGATCTGCAGAATTTCATTTCTTAGTCATGTCCCTAACACTAGAGTGAATAAGATTTCTATTAACAAACTGTGGCAAATATTGCAAACGTTGTAAGAAAATGTTGCGGTTTGGGTGGACCATTCGTTTGAAAAGAAGAATGCTCTCAGGGACCCGTGCAAGCTGTAGGCCTCCAAAATATCATACAAGTTTACCGTAGATTGGTTTTTATTATGAAGTATTGGGGTTTCCATGACTAATGAATTGTTTTCAGTTGCTCAAACCTAAACCTTACATATGAAGCTTAATGAATAAGATGATATTTGTTCGTGGGACATTATGCATTTTACTTCACGAGCAGCCAACAGATTTTATAGCGCCAAATAGGTTTTACTACAGTGGATATGTATATTCCATGTTAACAGATAGTGTACATTGAATGCTATTAGTTTAAACAAATATGTAAGTATTACGGTGACGAGTCATACGAAAGAAAGGTTGTGATAAATATATTGAATAATTTTACGATGAAGATCAGCGTTGCGAGAAAGCATTTCCTTTGTTTTATCATTTAACCGATGCTGTATTGAGGTAGTTATAAAGCGACTAATAATACAAAGTGTTTGAAGTTAAAGTCAAATAAATATTGTTTATGTATAACTGCTGAAATCTGGTGGTGATGCTTTTTAAAATAGTTATCCTGTAATGAGAAGTTCTTCACAGTTTTGATATAGTTTGACTTTGAGCTAACTTTTCATGGAAAATCAACGGGATACAATAGGTGATTAGCAAAATTGCAGTTTTCTGAAAATTACATTTGCAAATATGAAATAATTTTTACTAATAAATGTTTTCCGTCTCAATAAGTTTGAAATAGGATTAATATATAGCAAAATGTTTTAAGTTACTTGTAGTTACTGCAAATGGCTGATGAAATTGTATTCAAAAGTGAACTATAACAAGGTTTTGTAAGGTAACTTGAAACTTACCTTAAATAAAGACTTTACCATAGGAATATATAAGAAGTTTTTGAAAAGTTTTCTGGAAATTTTTCTGTGGTGCATTTCAACCTACAAGTAGATCATTTGTTCTATAACTGGAAGAAAAGCTCTGCAAACTGAAGTTTCCCAACATGGCAGCAATTTTGAAAAAGTTAACTTCATTGTTCCTGAAGCTCTAGTATGACACCAGGTGGCGGTGCTTACCCCTCAGCACTCACTCAGCACCGAGCTTGCAGCACTGACCTCGTAACATGTTTCATTGTGACGCTGCAACTTGCAGATATTGAGCTGTGAACATGGCATCCTCCAATGAAATACATTTCACAAATTTTATGTGAAAAACTTCAAATCAATTTTGTGCAATGGAAAGTTTACATTTATTTTATTTGCCAACATCTTCATGTTATATTCGATTTTGCAAATGCAACAATACTCAGGAGTAGGAAAAGTCATGTTGCATTTACATCTATAATGCTACTTAATACATGTAATTAAAGAATTTACATTAAACTGAATGAAGATTTGATGAGCATCAGTGAATTTTGCAAATTGAACGTAATTTTGAGAGATTTTTCTGCACATGGTCCGATAGATGATGCAGTTCAAGTGTTATTGTTTTTAATATACATATTAATCACTAGCTAAATCAATGAGTACACAATGCAAAACTTCTGCATCTCTGCCATATATCATTGTGCACTACCCCAAAATCCATTTTCTAAAAAGAACAATTGCTTAGAAAATACCTGTTTACAGTATTGATGCGAAATCACTATAGGTTTTTGAACCTTGTTAGGAAAAACCACATAATGTGTATTCTGTCATTGTTGAAAAATGTCTAGGTAATTTGTGAAAGGTATATCGAAGTTCAAATTTCAACAAGAGAACATAAATTTCTGTCTGGAACAAAGCCCTGTGTGAAAGTCTTTTTCCTTTAGAAAGACAATTTTTTGCGCTCTTTCATTGTGTACAAAAGCATGCAAAATTTCCCAGGATGCCCATTCAAAATCACTTGTGTCTCTGTGCCCAAAAGTTGGGACCCAACTAATGATCTAGACAGAGAATAGAGATGGGGTAAAGCCCTTTGTTGACCCAGAAAGTTTTTGGATGAAGGGGCCAAGGCCTTTTTGGTCCTCTTAAGGCTGTGCCATGGACAATTCGGCGCCATGCAAAGATGGCTGCTGTTTGAATGTTTCTACTATTCAAATTAATAAGATGTTCTTGTATATTAAAATCCCGGAATTACAATGGAATTTAGTGTAAATGTACCTATTCAGTGTGCTATTGATCTTATAATACTAATTTCAGTAACAAAATTTATATTAAACCATGCAGTTCAGTTAGAAATTTTTTAATTTGGTGGTCAAATTGATTCCTTGAAAGGGCCAGGGAAAATATGAAACAATAAACAAAATACCTTAATTTATTTCGTCAATATTACTTAATGATTTTAAAAATAAATTAAATACCAGTATATCAGAAAAAGCTATAATGAAACTTTGAATATAAAAGTATCAAAGTTCACGTCTTCATATTACCTAATGCACGTTTCATTTATTACATAGATTGCTGAATTATAGTAGGATAATGTTCATTATTAGCTAGTTGGGTGGTATATAATGTAGGTACTTTATTACAGGATTATTACATTGTATGAATTCTTTGATATCAAATACTGACGTAATTTAATTCATGACGGCACTGCAATTACGCAATTCAAATTACATGGTTTTATGCGCATGGTGGAGTTTTCAAGGCCAAAGGGCAGCAATCAGTGTAGCTTGAAAATGTAGGTAGTACATACGTGTATTTATAGATAGCATTTCAATTTGTTGTGCGCTGTAATTTACGGCTATCATTCAGTGTAATTTTGACCATTATGCGGTGTGCACATCATATTACTGGATCATATCCTTCATGTGTTATACAAGGTAGGTGAAACGTTTCAATTGTTAAAATAACACTCCTCCATTTGTCATATTCCCTTTCCCTTACTTTATTTCGTCACACTTTCATATTTATAACTTGTTTATACCTGCATGTATAAGTATAAGTATATAAATATACAACTATTTTGAGATGAAATACACTTTTCATACAACGTTGAATATACAATTAATTTCACATACATTTTCGGTATATAGGAAATTAGATTTATATTATTGCCACTCACATGTAATTAAAACAGGGATATGGAATTAAATCAGGGTAAACAATTTTGTGCTTGGCTACAAATCTGGCAGGGAACATGTAGAAATATATCAAGTTGGAGAATTTACACCCTTAGGGGGTAATATGGAGTTGTATAACACCTTAAAAGGTGACGTAACACACTGAATTGGCGTAAAGTTGCACTTTGACCCACGTATATATCATTATGTGTCTGGAATTCCTGGAATTATATAGAATTTCTACAGCACTTGAAATCCTGGAAATGTACTGGAATGTTTTCTTAATCCTGGAAAATATATAATTTTTGACGCTTTACATAATTTCGTTTATTGATTTCTGTGTTCCTCTTCTAATTTATGGAATTAATGTGGTTTGTTTTGTGTCCTGGGAAAAAAGTTATAATAAATATCCTTGAAAATACTGGAATTTTGAAATGAAAGTTTAGTACACACCCTGCATTATAATTGTATAGGGATAAGTATATTTCAGATTCTATAATTACAAATATATTTGATTCTCGTCATATGAAATCCCCGAATACATAATATTCAAGTGACGTCATGAACATCCATTTTGTAATCAGTCTCTTCAAATATATGGCTCATAGGTGGATCAAATGACGTCATTTTATGTCAGTGCCAATAATATACAGTGCTTCTTACCTGTTTCCACCATATAGCAAGCCAAATTATTCATTGTATTTGTCTAATATGATATTGCACATATTAATTTTCCCTGTTGCACGATAAGAAAATAAATCTTTCATTAATTAATAGTATAGTTATAATTTCATCATTGAATTTTCTGATGTAGTGCCACATGCAATAAGTATAAGTTATTATGTATGGACTCTGTTATGTAAGTAGTTGAGGATTTAGAACAGACTTTTGGGGTATGCTGTAGATAGATAAATGGGTCTTTTTATGTTGGATGGCTAGTGTTGTAATTGTTGGTGTGTGGTGTGCAGTGGCATGCCCCATGCATGCAGAAAGATGGAGTCGGGTAGCAAATGCAGATTGGAGTTTTGCACGGTGCCAAGCCGACAGAAAAATGTCTGCTTTGCGCTTTTGGCCGTCGCAAATGACAATGATTTGGTGTGTGCAAATTACAGTGTTGGCACGGAACATGCGAGCCAGGCCAGCTCCACCACTGCCATTGATTAGCTCCACTCGCATGCCCTCACATGCATCCCAAATATTATACTTTCCACCATGCACCAAAATCCAAAACATTTACAACATGCCTTAAACTATTGGAAGAATAACCACTACAAAAACTATG
The DNA here is from genome assembly GCA_034696005.1 of Glomeris marginata. NCBI lineage: Eukaryota > Metazoa > Arthropoda > Diplopoda > Glomerida > Glomeridae > Glomeris > Glomeris marginata. The sequence goes on along the minus strand of JAQFZQ010000492.1, from coordinate 11,838 downwards.
TACCATAACATGTTGGAATTTAAATAGTGCAACGTCCATCATTATATGATTTTGTATTGGGATATATCATTGACCTATTTCACGTAAATCACAATTGGCTGAAACAATTTTTGAAATGACGTCATTATGTGAGAAAACTGGTTTTCTGCCAACCAGATTCCAGCTTTTGCCTCACTTTGGCCTCCATATTGGCAGTGGGAGGCGCTTAATGAAATTGGACAATTGACCGACTATGATTCTGTAGTAGACGTGCACTGGAGCAATTACTAAACTTTGATAAGTGGCACACTATATTTAATTGATCATTTCTCAGAAACATTGTGCATTTAAATCAGGTTCTCCAGTACTCCGCCTCTTATAATTGATATTTTATCACAATCTCAACATGTTTCGACTAGGTTAGCTATAGTTATCATCAGCAGATTTTGCAGTGGTTATTGAAACATTACACTAACGACGATGCCAAGGTACAAAATGCAATGTGACAAAGTATGCATATCAGTGAGCAGGAGGAGATCAAAAGGAAACACAACCAAGGAGGCCAGTGTTACATGTAAGGAACACAACAAATTTCGGCAAAAATGTCACACTGAAAATCGATGATACTATGTTGTCATTGGTGTAGGTCGCATGCAGGAAAATTGCAGATTATGCAACCAACTCTGACATGTTTAGGCTGAACTGATGACTCTTGTTTCGCCTATTTAGACTCGTTTCGACGTTATAGTCTCTGACCGTGCACCTATATAAGCAACAATAACCACTATAATCAGAACTATCAACATCCGGAACATTTCATTACTTGCGCCTATAGCTACATTTTGTTGCAATTTCCAAAACCTATACATTATGTGTATAACCTATATATTTTATAGTTCTTAACGTACAGTGATTCCCTATATATTACATAATCTTATAAGATTCACAATTTCACACTTCTGTATGTATTATGCAAATCTGAAGTTTCGTAATGTGAAGTAATACTTTATCTATCAATTTGAAATAATGATGCTGTTGATGCATATATTATAAATTATTGGTATAAACACAGTGATGTTATTTTAAAATTATCTATGCAAAATCGTTATTGTGTAGTATATATACTATAGTGCATGTCTTATAACAATGAAATCCAATAGTTAATTACTCTGGGTGCATACTATAGTGCATACCAGTGCATGTGTTGAATAACATTTGAACGAAGGTTAATAAAGATAATTATCGTTAAGGTCAGATTTATTGTTCATTTCTTTAAGTATTTATTCATTGAGCGGAAAAGGATAATTAAAAGCAAATATACGCATCAGTGCTTACAAAGTTATGTGCTCCGAGAAGTTACCCACCCTACTTTACATCGATTACTATGGGGAAATAATAGTCTTAAAAGTGATGATGTTTTCTGAAACTCTTCCCATGCAGTTTCAAACGACAAAGCTGCTTGAAAAATAGTGCACCAGGCTGAACTTTCATTGCAAGTAAATGTTCATCGAATCCAGTTTAAATTTGGACAATTTTGTTAGCTTGCAGAGGATGTGGTCAAAAGAAGTTGTTTTTGAATATATTATACCGGTACGTAGCATACAATGAATGCAATTTTCAATTCAGTAAAAGGAAGAATGAAAAAAGAACCAAAAAATGCAATCTAAAAATAAGTAGGTACATGAATAGCTATAGCATGAGATGGAGTGCTGCTTAATGAATTTGTTTTGATCCTCTGCCCACTCAAAAGTTTCCCTGCATGGCAACATCCTGCAGAGAAACCAAAATAATCTTTTATCATATTGCTAAAGTTTACAAATACGTACTAGAAACCTGTCAATGACAGAATTATAAACCATCTGGGTATTCCTTTTCAATATAGACTTACTGCAGGATGACACAATATAGGCACTATAATATTTTTCAGGGTGTAAGAGCTTACTGTACATGCCCCTCCCATCCTCATACAACTTGTACGTGGAGGGGAGGGGCATACGGTATGCTCTTGCACTGAAAAATACTATATAGGCACGGGTATTAATCACTATACAGTATTTACAATATTTCACCATTCCCTGCTAGACCTAATTTTAGACATCATCTTCAAGGTCTTGTAAACCTTTGCTGTTAGAACCCTAGTCCCAATTTGAAAGTTGTATAGAGCATAATAAAAACTAGTTGATATATAATATTACGAATTTATGTAGAAGTATATTGCTGAACTGGGAATTTATTGCCTCCAGATACACTCATGCAGATGCTTCCCTGCCTGGCATCAAGAATTGGCTCATCATTTCGTTTATTGTGTTCTTAATAGAAATGAACGACAATCTTAATTATAAATTTAATACTTAATGGCTTGCAGTCGAACAAATTCAAAATCAATACTGACATTGAATTGAGTTATAAGTGTTTCTTTCTGCTTCTTGTTTTCCTGCAATGAAGCTGAATGGCTGAGAGGGGTCAGTGGGGTATAGTTATAGATACATGACTACTAAAAAAGTGGGTATAGGGCTGTTATGAGAGCTATATGGCTGCTCCTGGATCCTAACCATTCCTCAAATGCAATATTAATTGTTAGCCTGAAATAGAAAGACTTGCAGGTACACCATTTCGTTGAAGATACGAGGTGGTAATCATAAATAGTACATTAAATCTATGACAAGAGGAATATACTTGTGGTGTAGGTACACTCTTATACTTGGATATGTATAAAAAATGTGAATGATGCAAATGGTGTGTTAACAGCAAACTGTTTAGCAGGTTTAATTGTTTGTGCAACCATAAGTTCCTTACATTCAAGTGCTCGAGATAAATGAACGGTTGTAATAAGGAGGATTGGATGCAGTATATATTATATAGTGTTTATATGCAAATGTAGAAGGGATGAGAAGAAGTTGAACGTCCGGCCATGCACATGCATGCAGTGCTAAGAAATTGGGGTGTTAGTTAGCTGTTGCCGTTGGATGCACGCGATGTCATCCATTGTGGGCACTCATTCAAGTCCGGCCTCGATCTCAGTTATTGAACTCGGACACGGTCACCATTAATCGGTAGAAGCGGCTTATTCAATGCCCACAAAGCCGAGAAACAATAATTACAACTCCGTTTCCGGATGCGTGTACCTATACAGCTACATTTTCCAGTAATCCATACCAAAATTTCCGGGTTTCTTCCACACAAACTTCAAACAAAGTGACAAATAATTTGTTTTGTTTCTAGCTAAACGTTCACGGCGGCCATCTTGTATTGGCTACACACCAATCGATGATGCGTGTCGTCCCAGTTAATAGACACACCAAGGCTGGAAAAACATTTAAATGTGGTGTGTAAGGTGAAGGTCTTGGTTGTGGAAATTGGCGTGGGAGCCGCCAGGGAGCAGCACCTAGTTTTCTTTACAAACACACCCCATACTATGTATAACCTCCACTTGTGCATGCACCTTACAACACCAACATGCGGTTCTACATGAAGAAGTCCGACAATCGCCGGATGTGGACATGAGTCTCTTCTTTTAGTTTTCTACACTACTCGTACCTCCCTCTCGTAAAACGCCTTTTTTTGCAAGCAACATGAACACAACTATAACGAGTGACCACATTCAAGTTCACTAAAACTACAAACTATTTTTTTTCCTTAGTACATCTTTGCTGTAAGAAGTTAAATTGCTATGAGCAAAGGCCTCTTTTGAACGCCCTGAGGAAGCTGTTTAATATTATGAATGTTTAGAATACTATATTTAATATCAAATGTATATAAATCTGATCATATTTCATTCCACATTCATGAATGGAATCCTACACTCTAAAATTTTTTAACACCCTTTAAGTTGCAACTGCAATGTCCCATGGTGAACTCCTTTTGTAGGTGCAATATTACCCCCTGTTACATGGATATATCCGACAGTAACACCTGCTGATCAGGTTTTCTCTACCTTCATTACTCCTTTTCTGTTACACCTGTATTAACACTTGTTTACATCCACCTCCTTATATGTTCCCTGCTGACCAATGTGGTATAATACACCTCGATGGTTTGAAAAGACGTACTGAGCTTTGTATTCCGAAATCGTTTAAGCATGTTTTGAAACAGATGCCTCCTCGTATTTCATCCACACCGAGAATTTGAGCATTTTATTTAGCTTCTATTCGCAACTATAACAATATTATTGTCTAGGCAACAGATTGCACACATCTCTGATGACACAACCAACAACAAGCTCATCCCATTTGGATAAAATCACTAAAACTATAAATGTGCATGGGTGTTGAAATAGTGGTACAGTACTGTATAGTGGTGCCACAGCACGGTTAGGTCAACAGCAATGCATGAAGATACCAGAAACCAATAATCTAGGAAAAGTGTGGCCTTCCAATGCCATTGGTGCTGCAATGCCTACCTTATGATTCAGGTAAACACCTGAAATCTCAAGTTGGAGGGTGGGGGAATGTTGTGATCCCTTTGATAATGTGGTTCCACTGCAGTAATGGACCACTATTTATTCCTACATCAGTGCAGTCAATCGATATGAGAGCCCTGTTTGCCATGTCAGAATTTGCCCATTACAGTGAATATGGCTTGAATTCGCGAATAACGGCAAATATGAAAGATGCTGTTATAGAGAAACGAATGGTGGAGACAATTATACCGTAAAACCTCTGTTTGAAGCGCACCTCTAATACAAGCACATCCTTTCAGAGAGATCAGAAAATAGAAGTGCATGCACTTCAATTAAAGGTTTTATGGCAAGTAACATAACTTTGTTTATTTTCTTCATTGTGATACTTGACTCAAAATTCTGAGTCACCCAAATTTCCAACTGTCACAAAGCTCATAACAGTGGTGCCATCTGGCTGATAAATCTACATTTTCTTAATTTCGTTGCTGCTATGCCAGACAATATTGCTGATATAATGGAAAATATCCTATATATGGAAGGTGGGAAATTTCTTTAGGGAATGCTTTTCGGGTAAGTCTGCATCTTTCGGAGAGCATGCTCTTATATTGAAGGTTGCAATAACGAGGGGTGACTTTTGGCGTTTCTAATAGGTATGGATACATGACCCATTGTGTTTGCCCATGTCATGTTCGATCATCTCAGAAAGACCAAAAGCTGTTTAGATCTATTGGAAATATCTTTATGTAGTAGTGATTTGGAAGTGGTAATGTTGATTTGATTGGTAACTGGTATTGTATTAAACTTGGGGCCCTTTAAATTATTTAATAGAGTTCCTTCAATAAAGAATTCTTGTGTTACTGATTTTCTAGTTTGTGTTAGTAATTGGAGGGGGGGGGGGGCAAAAACCTTGGGGTTTTTAGGGGGGTTGGTTATCGTTCCACATGCAGACACAAAGGGGGAGGGGGTTAAAAAGTTTTGAGCTTGAGGATATGTGGTTTATGGACGTTCCCTTGATAGATCCTTTGGGAAAATACAACACCTTATATAAGTTATGTATACCTAATGCAAGTAATTGCTTTCTTCTCTATTGAAAATAACCATCACAGTACACTGTGGGTATGGAACCGTGGTCCATCATGGAATGTAGCCACATCTTCTTTGGAGCAGCAATACTTGTTGTACCGTGCATACATTGGCTGCTGTTCCAGGGAAGTTGTGGCTACTTTCCGCGATGGACCACGGTTCCATAACCCATGCACTACCGTGATGTTTATTTCCAATAGGGTTTGATGCATTGATTGTGGGGGCATACATTGGCTGCTGTTCCAGAGAAGTTGTGGTTCCATTACAGCAGTGGGATGCTGTTTCAAAACACACTTCTGTAATGGTTATTTCCAATAAGGGTATATGTGCTGGTGGTGAAGTTTCGCAAAAGGACGTGGCATTTGGAAGACTTGAGGGTGTAAGGTGAGGGGTTGGGGGGTCTGTGGATGGATGTTGCAAGATTTGAGGTGGATAAGAGCGGAAACTTGGTGGTTGTCGTCGTCGCACGCGATCGCCACCACCGAAGGAGACAGGAGTTATCACGCGTGACGATCTGCACTCGCTCGCGCCGGAAGTGGGTGCCTGGTACGCCCACAATGCACCACGCATCTAAAGCCGTTTCGCTTGGACAACTCGCACGCAACTCCACTATGTACTACTATGTAGTAGTAGCAGAATGTCGTGGAAAAAGGGTCCTTGGACGACGTTTGCGCATGGGCTCAATGGCGCAACTTGGTCGTCAAAGGGCATCGATGCGAGTAAAACGACGAGCTTGTGTGGGCGGGTTTTCAGACCTCCTATTATTTATGACATCATTAATGACATTCTCCGACATTTTTTCCGCCATCTTGTTCCGACAAAGATACGCCCACAAGCGGCTTCCACTTCGTACACAAGTTTTACGCAAAGTGAAATTGCACTTTCCAACATAGTTGCTGCATGCATGACAACTTTTACAGCGTCAAATAAGAAATTGTCTCCCGTAACACAGCCGTCGTTCACTCGCAATTTTCTTACTAAATAACGTCAACAAAATGCAACCAGCCTCAATCCTACACATATATTTATTATTATGAGATTTAGGCTGAACTCTGGATCTATTCCCTTTTTGGATTAAGAAGGGGAGAAGATGACCATTTACAAACGAAACTAGAAAACGAATATGAATTATTACGTGTTCCTATAGATTATTGTGCTTTATCCTCGTATCCTCTTGGTTATTTATTATAAAAAGCTCCCCACTGTCCGATAATTGTTGAATTTTTGTTCAAAACTGGAAATTCTATTGAAAGGGGCGGGGCATATAGATCGAGCGTTTGGACTATATAGGTTTTGGTCCTTGCCAGCTTTTAAGGAATTGTGCATTACGTTTGATTTTGCTATGAATTTAATCTATGAAGCAGTTAGTTACTAAAGGCTATTTTAGTGTTCTTCTTGAGAGCATATTTTGTCAGAAGACTGTGGAGTGGCCTGACTGCATGTGTACTCACCCATAATTTGATAAGCAATTTTGTGATTTGGTTTGATGTTGTCTCTCTTTTGAGCTGAAACCAGTAACCATTAACTTTATGGGAGAATAAGGATACATTCTTGAATATTTACCAATATTTTCATCTTAATTATTGCACGATCCCCATGTAAGCTAAATTATGTACTGTTCTTTCAAAGAAAGATTGAGCTAGGACGGTGCCTATTTGATGTTTTGAAGGGGTGCAACGCTGCAGATGCGCAGGCTATGACGTGCAATGTCGACTGCCTCAAACTGCAACCGTGCACCCCTTCAAAACGTAAAATAGGCACCATCCTGGCTCAATCTTTCTTTGAAAGGACAGTACAATATTCCATGTTCCAAACTAGAGACATTTCAGCATCAATATAACAATTGATTAAGTCATCCATCTACTTCGAAGGTCATGCAGGAAAATAACTATACATCATATGAAATTTCTAAATTAATTGTTGCTTCTAAATACATGTTATGCATTTGGGTGAGATCATTTGGAATAATAATAATATTTGTCTGATCACCAGATGTAGCATTTGCAGAAATGAAAAAATATTTGCTACTTGTGCAGCATTCATGATTATGTAAAAGAATTTTGATCACGTAAATGCATGACCTTCTAAAGTTGATCTTCACAATATAATGTAGCATTTCTTTTAAGAAAGAAAAACATGTCCTTGCTTCTGTGCGACAAACGTGTTCACTGTATTTTCATTTCAAATGAGGTTTACATGTCTTTTGGGGTGAAAAAATATTGCAACCTCGGTGATCAGCTCTGAAAGACACGGTCATAGAGCACCTATTTACTCTCCAATAATTCTTTAATCCTAATCTCCATTTCAAGAAACAAAGTGTATAGCACGCTCTGCTGGAGTCCTTCGGCACTGTATTTGCTCGGAACCACACCAACAATCATTCTTGTTTGTCTGAATTATTACCCTCTCTCGTTAGGAAATCAACTTGTACATTTGGAGCAGACGATCCATATGATTTTTGTATCATTACTTACCAAGGCTCAATAGAATACCAATGTTTTTTTAATGGAAATTGCTTCATTAAATCTATTTGTTATATCACAATGTGCCCAATAGTCAGGGGTATAATAACGGAGAATTCAATCAGACATATTTCTCTTTTGCAGCGTGCACATTTGCAAAAAAGTTTAAAAGCTGCAGCATCCATGCTGGTAGAATGAAAGTGGAACCTTCAGAGACGTCTTGCATACTTATTGCAGACCTGCGAGCTTTCTGCATGCATTCTGAATACTGGTATAATCCATATAGAAAATTTAAAAATGCAGCAGCACTCTGCAAGAAGGATGAAAGTTGAATCTAGACAGACTTCATTGCAGCTATGCCACATTGCAGAGTTGCTACAGAAATTCTGCACCTGCAAGATTTTTGAAATTTCTGCTAGTGATAAGAAATTTTGAAATGAACATTTAGGTCCTCAGTAAAAACTGCAAAGTATGCCGCAGACTAAAATGTTTGAAGGTTTCGGCATGCATGTATTAATTGGTAGAACGTGATGTCACACATTGTCCAGCATGCACCCAGCCCAATTTTATGCTGGACAATGTGTGACATCACAACTGCTGTTGCTAATGGCAACATCACATTCCTACATGAAAGTCTGTTCATGGAAATGGGCTCATTGAAAGATTGAGCCCGGACGGTGCCAAGAACCAGTTTTGAAGGGGTGCAATGTTGCAGTGCGTGGCCGTCATTGCGCATCATAGCCTGCACACATGCAACCGTGCACCCCTTCAAAACTGGATCTTGGCACAGTCCCGGCTCAATCTTTTTTTGAAAGGACAGTAATTGCAGGTACTCCACATACTGTAGCAGACAGAAGTTCCATGCACAGCAATGTTGCATTTACATGCATTGAGTGAACCCAATCTATGGTGGAAACTGCCTATAGTGGAAACCTATCCATGGTGGAAATTTGAGTTAATTTTCGGTCTTGACAGCATTATTTGCCTTTTAAAAAACCTCTATATAGTACTAGAAAAACCTATGTTGGAAAGCTTTTTCGGTATATACCTTGAGATTCCATCATAGACAGGTTTCACTGTATAATATTTATGTATGGGTATAGTAAGCTTACTTGAAGCAGGTTTAAAGAACAGTCTTAATTTTAAGTAACTAAGCAATTCATAAACACGAGTGAAAGTGGAGCGCAGGTTCCAAATGTGACGTCACTCGGTCACGTGACATCCATTGCGCGTTCGACCAAGTTTTTTGGCCAACTTTCTCCTATACATTCAGTGTATAATATAGTATATAGTGGCAAAGGCAAACAAGAGAATAGGAGAGCGTGTGCAGTGACATGGCCCACTGAATTGCCACGTCACTTTCGCACTGTTCACTCGTTCACACGCGTTGTTGCAACAGAAAACAGAGGGGAAAAAAGCACAAGGAAACAGGTCACGTAACTTACGTCACTGTACATACTAACAGACTGTGACTATTGCTGGGCTGCTGCTAAATTCTGATGCTGGGCAGAAAAAATGCAATGATATACACACGCGAGTTTACTAAGCGTCTCAAAACACAAATGTTAAGTGACTCATCTGAAACGGAACACGTGTTTTGAACGGCCTCAATGTTCAGAAAGCACATTTGCACGCATATACATACAGACAGACTTGCACTTTCTCCAAAATCCACTGAGCAGAACTGTCTTGGGACACATGACGTCACGGTCCACTTTCAGATGCAACTGAACGCAACATGACGTTTCATGTGTAATCCAACATTAAAAAAAATAATAGCAGGTATCATACCCATATAGGACTTCCTCCAATTGTACTCATGGTGACTTACCTGCAGATAATTAATAATAGGTGTGATCGAGAAATTTTATTTCATGGTGCAGATTCTTAAATTACTGGCTCAATTATTTTGCTATGTCTATATTGGTTCTGTAATGAGTATGTGTTTTTAGTAAGTTGCATAGCTTCGATGGAATTAGGCATGATAAATATAAGGTGAACATATTTAAAGGTGAACTGGCACGGTTTTGTAAGGTACCCTGTACACGAAGAAAAACCATGAAGAAAGATGCAGGAGCTGCAACAAAATAAATATATCTATGTGGGAATTAGTTAAAAGAAGTTAGCACTTTACTTATCAAAGTTTGTCAGATATTAGGTTGGCAAGCATTTGGGAACTTCCTAACTTCATTACGTGGCCGAATAATTGTATACAGGGTGATACAAAAATCTATAATGTTGTGTAACAGTGGAATCAATGGTTAGAGATAACTTTGTTAAAGTTGAACAAGTGAATAGGAAGTAACTGGTGAGGATTACAAAAATCATATCGCACATGACCTTGGACCCCAGCTTCAAGGTCAATGTCAGCTGTTGTGATAGGTGGGTATATATTACAAAAATCAAGACAACGTTATCGTGAACACGTTGCTGAAAACAGATTACTCCATTTTACCACCAATTTTTAATCTCAATTTTAATGCACCTGCTGCCCCTGCACAACGACATCGCTACAAAACAGGGATGCATTGCAGTGAAGCGTAACATTAACCTGGGTAGTATTCTGTTGCAAGGTATCAGTGGGTCCAGAAATGTGTGTAAACAATTAAGTACTTGAATAGTAAATGCCAACATTTATTCGAATAACCAGCAAACCAACTGTAACTTGCGTAATGCAGTTCTGCATGTTGGTAAGGTGATTTCTGAAAGCTATCTCTGACAATTCCACCGTTAAATCAACATGATAGACTTTTTATCACCCTGTATAGAAGTGCGGAAATCTAACAAAATCGGCCAGGAAAAATATTTCGCATTCACATAATTAAAAACTAATATACTGTGCAATAACATATGCCCTTATGTAACAATCAATCAGTGTTGTTTACAATTACAAAATGAATTCATCCAAGTGTGAACTAGTGAAAACGAGGGTATATTGAGCTTTTAAATTTTTAAAGTGATTAAATTCCATATAGTCATTATAGCAACGTCATCATTCTTGGTCATCCTATTCTGGAAACCGTTGACTGTATTTTAGTATGATGATAGTTTATTGTAAATTGTAATGCATTGAAAAAATTCCTTACACTTTTAATCTGATAAATGGCTCCAATAATATTGTTAGAACCATGCTGCTATGTTCACATCATTTGCATTTCTTTTAAAATATAGTTAATCGCTCAGCATACATTCATAACTTTTAAATTGATTTCGCGCTTTACCACTATAATTTACTATCTGGGCATGGTATCAACAATTGGGTAGATGTATGCCAAGCACTTAAATTTATATAATGCTGCAGTAGTCAATATAAGTATGCAAATATCAACAACTTACACGGTTGCAAACCATAAAATTACTACTTTTAAAGGAGGTTCCACAGGAATTAAAGAATGCAATTAATTTGCTAAAAGACTTCACGCTAATAATAACACATTACACTTCAACTACATATATTTATATGGCATTAGCTATATAAGTGGACTAAGAGCAGGTTATTGAAGGTTTAAATTAGTGTCGGATGGTGACGTATTAAATGAATGTTGCATTGCACCCACGCATTCATTTGCATAACATTATACTGATGTATGTGTACATCAAGCTAGTTTTCTATCGACAATTTTTGCACTTTAACATTTGTGGCATCAAATTATAAATGAAGGCACCGACGATGGCTGGGTCACTGAGCTCACGTTTTTTATCATGTAACTGCAAGTGTATATATACAGGGTGGAACAAAACTCTGTAACTGTTTTGAATAGCGGTTTACTAATCATACATATCAAAATTGTAATAATGGGGAGAAATAGGAAGTCATATGTGCGCTTTCCAATGGTGGCAAAATTTTCGAACGTTCACCACGTTTTCAAGGTCATCCGTGTTCTAACTTTTGAACCGTGCAAGTTAGGAGAAAAT
>JAQFZQ010000491.1:0-32115 GCA_034696005.1 Glomeris marginata | reverse complement strand
CCTAAAAAATCACACATACTCCTGAATGTCCCTTCTAACCCTCTGCCAAGTTTCACGATTAAATTGTAATTGCGAACCGAGAATAAAAATAAAGTCGGATACTTTTTGGACAGCCCTCGTACACAGGGATCAAACCAATAAGGGAAACCTGGAAAACTCGGGGAATTTAGATTTCAGATAACAAGCCAGAGAATACTCAGGGAATTTGCAAACATTTTGCCAAAACATGGAAAACCGAGGGAAATTAATATATAATATGCAATTTGTATTTTAGAAAAATTGTTTTAATAAAACTAGTTTATTCTGCTGTGGAAATGTTGACTAAGCACTCTGAAAAACTAGAAAAACCCGGGGAAAATGGTAATAGCTTAATAACATTTAATACGTTAGCATTTTTTTGTATTTATCGTTAAAAACACTTTATGATGAAGGAATGTAATCGAAAACTAGGTGAATGTGGAGATTATTGCATAAAGCTAACATATATACATGCGATTTTACTTGTATTAATAATTACTAAGCTGAAAAGTGCTTCCGTGTAATTCAATTCAATTCAGTTCAATGAAACCAAGGCTGAGCTGAATGTTTTTAATTGACGTTTGAAATCATCTTTAAAAATAATCTATGGAAGCGATTCAAAATCCTTGAAAATATATAAAAGTATAATGGACAGCACATGTTTCTACGTTATCTAGATTTAATTATTCATAATGCGAACTACACATGCGCAAATACCTGGAAAATTATTCTGTTCGAGCCATTACAGGCAAGCAGGGCAAATACAACGTATACAGTAATTGGTCACTTGACAGGCATTTAGGAGCAGTATTAACAGTGATGAGAAAACTGAATATTTAACCCAAAAACTTAAAGGTCAAGTACAAGTGCTGCAGGATAGCAAAATGCGACAATATTTTTGGCCGGAGTTGATTATCTATACTTAATTAAAGCAAAAGTATGCCAACCAACACAAGAACTTTGACACTGAATATTATACTGTAAATGGAACAGCAATGTTACAGGAGAACTAAAACAAGCTTATTGGAGACCAGGGATGAATAGGGATGAATAGACCTTTCTCCCCTTCTGCTACTGCGCATGCGCGCGACCACTCGCCACCTGGTGCAGAAAGCTGAACCATTCAGTGAGGTAGGAAAATCGCGCGTCAATGCTATTTCAATGGCGGGCGTCTAACTTTAGTGATAAGTGATCGTTGTTTAAAATGACAGCCAGGGACATTTGGCTGTTAAAAACGAAAAATGGAATAATAATCTTGCAAATCATGACGATTTTGCTCAATAATTTTAAAATTGAAGATTCCTTTCACGTGATGAAAAACGCAACCATGTTATTTTAGCTCACTGAAGGGTTGGCGCCGGGCTCAACAGATGGCGCTCGCGTATTCTGCAAAAGGTCTATTGATTGAGGGGACACCGCCTCAAATCACTTTCATGTGGTCGCAATAAATTTGGGAAATATTGAATACGTTATTTTTCACAGTCATTTCAAAATCGCCCGTTTTTCTGCCCCACCCTGTACACTGTTCATTTAAAATGTATATTTTAAGTCGAAAAAAACTGCGACACAAACAGTTTGCAGAAGTTTTGCATCTGTCCCTGGTCTCCCGTTTTACAGTGGCGCCATCTAGCGTCGTTCGCCTAATAACGGCAACGAATTTCTCAACGCCTCTTTAAAAAAATTGAGTTTATGATTTATTCATGGGAGGTTCCAATTCATCAAAAATTTCAGATCATGTGGAAAATCTGAATCCATGCATTCGCAAAAGCTGAAAAAGATATAATGTTTAATCTGCCATTTGAATGACTAATCTTTTTGATCTTAAACTATATTAGGTACAATGGAATCTCTCTATAGTGGCACCCCTCCATTGATGCACATAATGATTATAAATGTCTACCATATAAGAGCATTTCAATGAACAAAATTTTGGATCTCTTGGGGTACAGTTATGGGGAAATTCCACTGTATATTGCAAATACAGTGAAACCTGTCTATGATGTAATCTGAAGGGACCAGAAAACATTTCCACACTAGAAAGATTTATTATTTCCACCATAGAGAGGGTTTTGAAAAACATCATTCAAGTTGTCAATGGTCCAACAAAAATCCAAATTTCCTAACCATATACAGGTTTCCACCCTAGGCAGTTTCCACCATAGACAGGTTTCACTGTGCCTGATATCTTGCAGGGTTTAAAAATGTTTCTCACTTTCATGGTGTGGTTTTTATGGCATACGAAACATTATGTGACTACAGCCTACCGTGTTTCAAGCATTTTACTCCACATTCGCCGCGCGGAGTCAAACGTAACATGGCAGTTCTGCCAATGTGATTAAGGCGCACATTTGCCTATATACATCCTTATGCACTTAGTGTCTTTATACTACACATGATATTTAACGGTTATGTTCACTCGTTTCATTCTGGATATATTTTTTCAGTGTAAAAAAGCCAACGTATTTCCTATACCTAATATAGCGTACTACGAATCCATATGAATAAATCATATTCTCATAAGTAGTAGGCGGCCAGTGTATGGAGGGAGAGGGTAGCAGGGGAAAAAACAGCTAAGTGCTCTCTATATTGCATACTGTATTCAGTAAAAAATAGAATAAAAAAAGATGTGCGCGCGAGGAATCCGGGAAAAAATAAGTTGGGAAATCGGCTTTTTCACGTGGCAACACGGTAACAGCAGCGGGAGCGGCATCTTAATTTGCGAAACGTGGAAGCATATTGTAAGAAGAGTGTATAGGTATATATGAAATACTATATAGAAAGAGAGAGGATAGAGTGAGAAAAGTGATGAAGATGAAAGACAGACGATGCAAAAGCTGGATGGAGAAGAGAAAAAGAAGAAAACGCACCACTTTCTGATATGTACTTACGCGTCAGATATTTGATGTATGGGTCGTATGTGATGTTTCCTCCTGTAAAAACCACAAGCGGGGCTTACGGTGAAAAACTCCATATGAAAACAGAAACGTGGTAAAACGAAAAGCGAAAACACAACACTGAGAAGAAGAAAGAAGAGAAAAAATAAGAAAGGGCAGGACGTGGATTATTGGTCTTCTCCGTGGTGATGGTGGTGGTTATGATGTTGGGCGGTTGTGGTGGTGACTACGTATCGAAAAATATCACCCACAGAAACGAGGGGAAATATATACCCCAGCCACCAAAGTGCCCCAATACCGAGCGATAAAATTTTACGTACCATTATAAAGGGAAAATTGGTGAGCAAAAGTTGGAATTATTGACGTTCAATAGCGTCGTAAACGACCATTCAAAAAATAGAAATGTGACTTATGGAACACCTATACAGCAAAGTCCTCGACGTAACATTTTTTATGTAGGTATATGCCCACATTTTCATTCAATATTTTATCGGCATTTTTATGTAAGAACTTTATCCCCCTTCTCGCGTACTTCATATTTTCCCGTAATAACGTATTCACGCAACTGTCTATATGATATACAATTGCAAACAGTCTGCAAATTCATGTACACATTTATATATAGCATTAGGATCGATAAAAGGAAACGGGTAAAAATCATCACACTAATTAGTTAAATATTTGCCTTTAAAAATGGCATACATACTAGTATAGGGTTATTCAAAATGATCCATACGTAAACAAAACTGAAAAGTTTTACACATAAAAATATAAATTTTCAGAATGCACACTTCATTAAAATTTGTGTTGTTTCTTATTTATGAGTTGAGGATTACTTCTGCGAATCGAAGACCTCATATCGTAAATTTCCTTACAAAAGCCCGGGCTTCTATTCAAAATTACTAGAATATAATGGCACTTTTCACAAGCGGAGTCATTGTCTGGCCAAAATGCCGCGGCTTTAATTCGAAACCGGTTTCAATTGGAGCCGGCTTCTATTAGGAAATTTACTGTATTTGCCTTTCTGCTGCATAGTCGCCATTTTTCAAATGGAACTCGTGTGCTGCCACCTGATGTAGCACAAAGAAGTCTCACCGTGAAATTTGATATATTCTTTGATTAATATGATCGATGCATGAAAGTTACATATGACTTCAAGCCTTATGAATAATTTTGAATAACCCTGTACAAATTACGTTACAATACAATGATTGTAACGCTCTGCCGAGAAGAGCTCATAATGTCAATTTAAATAGAAGGCAGTTTGGAAACTGCAACGTGAAACGATATTTACCAATTTTGCATGTATAAGTATTCATTCAATTTATTTCGTAAAATATTGAATGTACTAAATCAACGAAGCCAAACGATTACATATTGAATTATTCATTGCTCAGAATAGAAACAAATTTAAATCCTGTTTCTTATTTCATTAACGTGATCTCCATAACAATAAGGTTGTTCATTTGGTGTCGGCACATACATATAGTCTTTCCAATGCTAACTTCATAACTTCACCGCAACTCATTGTTTCTTTGTGTGCAAAGGTAAAACAATATGGCTGCCATCACAGTGTCATCAGCAGCAATGAACAACACGTGCTCCACACAAAGTTTTTTTAGACACAACACGTGTTTCGGCTCTTCACGAGCCATCTCTTCAGGTGTCAGAACCAAGTTAACAAACAGCGTGCCATGGGAATAGAGAACCTGTGATCACTTGACCAAGGCTAGTGTAAAAAAGGCTAAGAGACTATGGGGTCATGTGATAGGAACATGGTGTAACCTGCGCTAGATGGCAGTGCGTTGGAACAAGGAATCTCAACCACAGGGTGAGGTACACCAAGTTGCTATCACATGACCCCATAGTCTCTTAGCCTTTGGTACACTAGCCTTGCCATGACCAAAGTCAGGAACTCTACCAACATGGTCATGCCTGCTGCGATCAATCTCTGGAGATAATATCGTCATATTTGGGATGCAGTCTCGGCCAATCAGGAAACTAATTGGGATTCACTATACACTGTTGCAGGAGAACATACTCGCGTCATTGCACCTGACCAATCACGTTTTTCGGTGAAGTTAGCATTGCACAAACCATAGTTGTACATTGGGAATTGACCCATTTCAGTATAAGCGCAACCCAAATGATGTTCTAATCCAAACACCCACAATATTCATTTTTGGGTAACGAGTTTCGGTCTTACACAACAGAGACTAAGAATAACTGTTGTGGGTCTTTGGATCAGAACATCATTTGGTATAGTTCACCCACATTCAACTTAATTATGTTATATTAGCACATCCCATTGCCAAGATGGAGCCAGTAGCGAGGCAATCTCATTTGCTGCAAACAAGTTTCTCACTTGTAACACGTTCTGAGGGAACCACTCTGCTCTGCTGCCAGTTATCAACTGAATGTTAATCTACCCATTTCAGGCGATACACAAAATATATCGATATCGAACTACATTACATCGCTAAGGACTTCATTTTTGGTTAGTTTTATCTTTCTTCAGGCGACGGCAGAACACTGAAATGGGTCAATTGTTTGCTATTTGTGCAGGTACATTGGCATTGGTAAATCCATAAGTTGTATGTTTGCACAGATATTGTCAAGAGTAGATGATATTGTTAAATACGAAGGTGTTAAATACGAGTATGTGGCAACAATGTCTGACAGGTTAGGATCGTGATTTTTGCACGTGAACGAGTTTGAAAATAGGTTTTGTTGGTTGGTTGCAACGTTGTTTACCAGGCAAGTAAGGCTCGTTACTGAAGCCACAGCCTGCCTTTCAAAACCAATTCAATTTCCATTTTCAGCACCGACCTTACACAACCCCTCTTTCCTCTCTCCAGCAACCATTCTCTTCGGTCACGCCCCCAACCCTCTAAAAGCAACGCCCACAACAACAATCTCAACCCCTTCTATTCCCCCCTTCCCTCAAACTATTCAATAACGTGATTTCAACATTATTATACCGAAATCACTTCAAATTACACGGAAACGAAGAAACTTGCATCTCGAATCACATTAACTATGCATTTCCCTAGAATATAACACAACATAACACATCACCGAGCATTACACGTGTGGCAAATTAGATGTGAAACTGATTTTGAGTATAGGTACATATATTTAAACACTCACTCTCGCCTTTCCCAACGCTTATAATCGTTAAAATGCCTGATCCCGTTCATACATAATTCAAGATTATATGCAGGGTGACATACTAAATATGTTCATATATTACGCCAATTATGTATTTCAGTACTTATCGTCTCCCTGCAGTGCAATTACAGTTTTCCACAAAAACCTTAAATCAATGAATTTAAAATTTAATAAAGATAATACATTTTGATTCAAAATAACGCAAATTATGGAAAGAATTGTGAAAGAGAACGCAAGGAATGAAAAGTATACAGAAACAGCTGACATAATAAAAGCAAAGCATAGACAAGCAAATATTTTAAAAATGTTGAAATATATGCAGTTTACTTTACCAATGTCTGCAGGGGAAACTTTTAAACCTCCATTTGACCCAATATAACAATTGCATTCGATGATAAAGTTCGCAAAAATACATTTTGCATTACTGTTTTCTTACGGAATAGAAATACGTGAAACAGGTGCATCTAAATTGCCACAACACGCTCATTTTATTCAGCACTTCCAGCTTTAGCATCACTGCTGCCATCATAAAATCTCCATCAAGTGGTACTTCCAGGTACTAACCGAAAAGGGGGGCATACGTATAAAACCGTGAACTACACACACCCACGGTTGGCGTGGTTTAAGATTCGTCTTAAAGACGTACAAGCAAAAGAGGTAATAAATCGTAACGCGTAATAATAAATATTGGACGTGTAAGCAAGCAGAAGCAGGAGGAGGAGGAGGAACAGGAGGAGGAACAGGAGCAAGGAGCAGGAGGATTTCGAGTGGATCTCGGCATTAGCAACACTATCCTGGGTTTCAACGGCAACAGGATATTACTGCACTTGATCCAGGATCGAAGAAGATGCGAATCGGAACGGATCAATTGGAACGAGATTCGTGTTTGGAAAGGGCCCTTTTCGCATCACCAATTCCCAGCCAACACCCATACAAAAGGTGGCGCAGGTCGATCGATGCACTAAATCTGTGCCACGTTTCTTTCCCATATAACCCATTTACACACACTCATCCCAATGAAACAAACCAATATTCCTTCTCCCCAACCCCCAACCACGTCCTTTATAATCTGTTTTAGCACACAAGATGAGGTGACCCTCAGTCAAAACTTTCTAGACTGCCTTGCTAAGACTGAAATTTTAGTAATACCTAATGGCTGAATCAAGACCGAATCACATTCGCGCATTAACACATTACTTCTACCTACGTAGGAGTCAACACTTGTCTACATAATATACGTAGAAGAGCCACAACATCATCCACTTTAATAACGTCCTGTTACTGAACTCCTACCTTCAATTACAAGATATATGATCATTTCCATCCATTTGCATCACTGCTGTTCATATCATTTTACATGCGGACAAATTGCAGGAAGGCCCTTCATTGTAGCAAAATGCAAATTAAACAGTTGGGGACTATTTTAAAACACATAATAGGTTTGCATTGGTATTACTTTGAGTTAGTTAACCTTACTGTACAACCACCAGGCGCAGTGCGTCTACTGAACTTTAATTTCAAAGACCTACACTGAGAAAAATATGTTGGTCAAAGAGGCTGAAAATGTTAGTCAGTGCAGTAAGTTCGATAAGTTGGTCATAGTGACCAACATTTGCTGGTCAGCTCCTTTATTCACTGACATTTGCATCAAGTAAAGTTAGTCAACAAAGTGTATGTTGGAATTTAGAGCACAACCAGCTCACATTTGTACATTGGAATTGTTGGCCATGCATAAAATTGTCAAGTTTTACGTTACTTTTGTAAGAGTATTTTGTAAGGTAAAATTCTTTAGCAATATCCTCAAAACGTGTGACATCATTTATGAATTGCCCCTTACAGATATAGATTTGCAACCATGGTTACATTTTACAGGAAACTTCTCACGTTTCGTTCAATGAAAATGCTGCATGAAATTGTCAATTCTTCCATGTGTAACTGGAGCAACTCGACGTTCATATATTTTTCACCAAAGCAAATTTTACAAAAGGGAGGGAGGTGTATAAGGTGTCTTTTTTGCATTATGATACTGAAGTAGTACGTATATAGGTCATTGTTTGTAACCTCTTTCAATTTCCCCGTGACGGGTGAGAAATAAACAAATACTACTACTCAATAATGTATTTTTGGTGGCCAAACAAATTTTAAGCTTGCATGTGCACATCACTAAAATATTTATTCACTATTTACAGCTCAAGATGATGGTGTTTCATCCCCAAAAACGCCTCATCACACTGGAGAAATAATACACTCTATGCATAATGAAATTATGACAAATCATACTATTCAGTACAACTGTTTATACATTTCAGCAAATCTTTTACACTACAGGGTGTCCACACTGGGATTAAAAAAAATTTAATGACTTTATCAGGATTCTAATGATCATATTTAGCAAAATATCACGACTTATGTCATAAAACCCCATTCATAAGAACATTTACTTCAATCTTCATTTTTATATAGTGAATGAACACCAGAAATTGAACACTGATAAAAACATTTCCGTGAATGAATTGACTGTATAAAATTCATTTCATTTGCTTTAATATCATGACCATTTTCAATAATCATGAGTTTATGATAATTATCAGGAATATCAGGTTGGCAGGAATTCTGTTTTATTACGTTTACTATCAATTTTATTAGTGAAACTTAGGACATGTTGATTTTTGAATAGAACAGCATAGAAACCAAAGAACTACTTTCTATGAGGAGGGTTGTAATTATTTAAAAGCTATGTGAAGAGTCAACACAGCAATCAGAAATTAATATATTGATTTGCAAACAACTGTGCAGGTTACTATAGTAAAGAAACTGACAGAATTCTGCATCTCAGAGTAGCTTTTGTATGATCAGTAAATGCAAGATACATAAACACAGTATTTGCAGTGGAGGTTGGCAGATTATAATAGAAATGCAATTGGTAAACTATTGTGCGCCATATTGGTCAGTTCACCATTGTTATACAGGGAGCTTTTCAATACGGTTGGAACACTAATGCGCAATGGCATTTCACAGACAAACATTAATATATCGACGCATTGCAGCACAGGAAAAAAAAAATGAGTGAAAGTCAATGCTTTTGTATTGAGTAGCAGCATGAAACTCTGTGGCAACTTGCTACAGTTTCACCATGCAACCATTTCCTATATAGTGGAGGTTTCAAATAACTTTACTGTATATAGCAACCCTTATGGACCAGAACCTGACCCTCACAGACTTTCCAACTGGTCATGCCTTCATCTTTAGGGTATAAAGTCGATCGATAATTGTACTTTGAGTCTATATACTACCACACAGCAGACCATGAGTACACATATCCTGTCACAAACGTCGGCCAACACTAGCCCAGATTTGCAGTACGAATTCAAGTATGCTGAACCATGGACATTATTGATAGATATCTATGCAAATGGTGGCCATCAGTCAATACGGGAATATATTCAAGCATAAATTATTTATATTGAAGTATTAAAATTTCAGAAGTATAGGAGGAATGTGGAGAAAAATTGAACGGATCAATATTGCAAAATTGAAAGGGTGAATTCCATTCCGTTTGTAAATATTTCCTATAGTAATCATAACACAAGGAACACTGCCTAGGCTTTGTTAGACATTACTATATAGTTTGTGAATATATTTGCTATATTTGGGTTCACTATTCTTTCGAGGAAAAATTGTAATGAAAATGTGGAACTATCAAAAACAGCACGTTCAATGGGTGTAAAAGAACATTTCAAATTTGTATAAAAACTGAATAAATATATTGTTTATATTACAAATCACAATATTTGCTAATTGCCTGCCAACACCTCCTAAACAATAAATATTCATACCCCAAAATATTGATAATGACATCCACTCACACAATGTAAGTATAGGTACACACCAATGAAAATGTCCAAATACTTTACTGATTATAAAATCTAAACTGGATGCACTTATAGGTTTGCTACAATTTATTAAATTCAGTGAATATCGTTCTTATAGTCTACTAACAGCATTTGCCACGTGCTTCATTTAATATTTTACTTCATGTATAGGTTAAGTTTGAGGGTAAGTTACAAGACCATGTCAGTTAATCTTCAAAGCAGATATGGTATTTTAAAACGGATTGCAGCATAAAAAGCACAACTCTAGAAGATTCACTATACCAAAACTTGTTCAATACCTTATAAAACCGGATTAAATGAACTTGGATGCGTGCCCCAATCGTATAGTAAGCACACACACAATATCCAGGAAAAAATCGATTTCATAGCACACATTTAACAGCATTTCTTGTGTTTTGATGTTGCACACTGCCAGTCTCTTGAAATTGTTTCAGCCATCTTTTCACTGTTTGTTTTGTTGGTTGCTTGAAAGCATCTGTGTATATACCTTGATTGAGGATTTTGTTTCCCACAACCACAACATGCCCATTGCTTTCTCCTTTGTGGGAGCCATCTTATCATAGAAAGTTTCAGAAAATCAAAGTTCGTCTGTTGTGCTTATTATATTTCAATAGTAATAAGGATGGACTCTCATATAAACAACTTAAAATCTTACGGGTGTAAAAATTCCAATGACTGGGAATAAAATTAATGGTTATGCCGAACATAACTAGTCATTCGACTGGGTTTATTTTGAAGTGTCTGGAGGCATATGGGCAGTCGAGTATCAATCTGAACTAGATGTCATTCCTTGCTGGGATATTTGCCTGCAGGATAACACAGCATCCATGTGTTGGAGCCTTCGGTGTTGTTGTCAAAGATATATAAACTAATCTATTGGCAGGGGATGTTTCCATTGATTGACCAACCTCCATAGTCTACTTTCAAAATAATATCAGCATACAAATTACTGTGTACACCAAGGCAATATATTACACCTTCTGGATTAGGTGAATTAGGATAATGTTTTCCTTCGCCTAGAGTGGCCAAGTGGTCAATGCTCCACCATATATTTTATAGATTTTCCATGGCAGTGTTTCCACAATTCGGACGAATTGAGTTCCCTAAATTTGACTCCCGATGGTATACTGTTCATGACAAGAACCAGAGAGACCTCTTTCACATCTGTACGAGCATTTCCTTATTCCCTCATTCCTACAGGTGTCCTCCTTTCACTTCTTCTCCCCATCCCAAATAGATTGAGGTCTGCCAGTGAAAGTGCTTGCTGCACAGCTACTCTGCTGCTACTTCATAATTCTTCATTTTCAAAGGATGTTGTATTTTAGCGAGGGCAGTGGTCAGTCAATAAAAGCTCTGTTCGGGTGGTAGGTCCTCCTTTGACATTGTGTAGTTCATATTGTCGTGTGCTTGGAGATTTCCGATTCCTTAAGGGAGAGGTGATGTAACAGTCCTCAATCACACCCCCAAACCCCATAACAATTGGATTGAACCCAAATGCTGTCTTATCCTAGATGACTTCCTGCAATCTCTCATCGTGTTACTATAGGATCAGCGTAGGGTGACGTCATAGGCGACTCTTCCAAATTCCTTACCATTTAAGGCGATCTCTAGAGATAACCAACTGAGAGGGAAGCCTGCACCAAAGCTGATTGGGCACCTCCAATTGAATAGAAGGAATAGAGAGGCAAGCTGGACACCAACATTGCTATATAGAAATTTTCTGTTGTGTCTTTGCGGACTTTGGAAGGGAACCAAACTCTGACTACACTCCATTCACTCCATCTACAGCTCTTGTCTCAGACAGGGATTATAAAACTAGCCATTTCCCCCTCTCCTTTGGGAATATAACTATTGTGTCCAAAAGTGTATCATCCCCACCACCAGATCAAAATTAACAGATCAAATTGTTAGCATTCATTGCGGTGAGTGAAACTAATTTAAGTCACGAATCAAAAGTAACATCACGTAACTAAACCACTCTAACGTGTTCCATTACAATGTAATGAACTTGGGTGATGATTTATTCAATTTCATTTAGCTGAAATAGACTGCTTCCTTGTGAAATTGGAATCTTGCCTAGCCAGTCTTGGCAAAGAACTATTCAATGGTTGTTTGCTATTGTTGTCTTAATTGCGATAAGCATAAGTCAGCATGTGTCGTAAAAAGATTATGAAACGACACATTAGAGAAGATATAGAGCATGACTATATGAGAAAGGGGGTTTGCGTGTCATTGAAGAATACAATCTAATGAAGAGCACCTTCAGACGCTATAAAATATGCAATTTTTAACCATAAACATCAACCTTAAAGACGCTACCATTTTATAAATTACCATATCAAATCTCATTTTCTAATTAAAGCCGCAACGGGAGGCCCCCATTAAACATCTAGGATAGGCACAACGAAAGCCTGCACTAAACAATCACGTGCACTAGCTCCTATGTAGACTACCTATGTTGTCTACAGTCGTTTGTAACTCAAGGTGATAGTATTTCAAAAACGCCATATCGCACCTGCAAGAAACAATTTTTACCCAAATCCATTTGCAATAGCCTTGTTTCTATTCCCTCGTTTCTCAAACCCAGGGAACTACTTTCTTTGAGGGTGGAGTATAATGACGGCCAATGAGAATTACTATCACAAATGAGATGCAAACGACTGTAAACTAAAAATCAGCCATATAGCCTACTGCGTTTCCATGGCTCCACAAGTGGACATATTTCGACAGGTTTTTGCTCATGGAAACGCGGCCCGATGCAGTATCTCAATCAGATCTCACAATGTGTGATTATTTCTTGTGGGTTACTTAAAATCTAGAGTTTACACTCAACAAGTCCACACAGTTGAGGAACTGAAGTGAAAATTTGTGAAAAAGTTGAAGTGGTTCCTGTTGAGGACATTTGACGGACATTATTTTCAAAACTTAAAAAATGGCATACTTTTGCAAGTATTTTGTGTATGTTGTTCTTTCATAAAAGTTTTTCAAAAGCATGAAATTTGCCCTTCAAAATCGCCCGTTCCCACGTGCAACCCTATATGCAGCTTGGAATTGTAGAATATTGAATTTGTAAAATGGCAACCAGCAAAGCAGATGAACAGCTTAAATATAGTTAATGGCTTAAACATCAAATGCATTTACAGATCAATATCAATTTCATGTTGTCCATACGACCACAAACGCAGGATCTATATAACAGTCCCCATTAAATGGCATATTGTCCCAAAAATTTTCTTTCATGTCAAGTAAATGGGTGCCCCGATTAAAAACTATACTGAAACCGCATCCAAAGTTGCAATATTGGGACCAAACGAAAAGGGGAAGACGATCGACCTATGACCAATAAGGGAGAAGTTATAACGAGTATAGGCGGAGCTAGCAGCAGGTACCAAGAATGCCCAACAGTATAATAACTACCCCCTCATTGGTCAGAGGTCACTTGTTCCCCATTTCACCTAATCCCACCAAGTGCAACTTTGAATGCGGTTTTAGTATACTGCGCATTGCAAGCAAATGTAGAATTTAAGGAAAGAGTTGGGGTTTTCATTAGTGTACAAGTAAGTATACATATACCCTGAAACTAGCCTAAATTCCTGCACTTTCTTACACCAGAAAAATTTACAAAATATGATCGACTATGAGATTAACCTCAGTTTGCATAGCAGCGACTTACCGAATACGTTTATTGTTAACATAATGAAGAAAATGGGGCTAATGCACGAGGGCGGCTAATATACACGGTTTCAGTGCAGCAAAACAACAATAATTTGGTGCATTCCAGCACAAGCTGTCTACCGCAATGCAATGACCAAGTATAATACAACACAATCACTGAAAAACGCACTTCATTGGAAAAAGGCGGGACTGCCGGGGAAATGAACCCTGGGTGACTGGCTCACTGTGCCAGTTGCCTCATAACTCTACCTGAGTGATATTATGATAATTTGTATCTGAATGCTAACGGGTTCTATACACCATCTGGCATCTTAATCCAGGGACCGTCTATCTCCAACTTACTATCCAACGCTTCACAAGCACCTTTAACCTGAAGTCCATAGACCCATATCTAGGTTAAGGAGCAAGCATTTTTAATACACATTTTCCAGTGCCCACAGCGAATCCCTAGGTAGAAATTCTAGTTAATTAGCAGATGGGGGAAACCGGCCCTCGCTTTATCTTACAAGTTAGACTCTCATCCAATAGTGGTACCACGGAACTTGACACTGCAACCAACCACCCGCGTGCTATCATGTGCAAATGGTATACGTAAATGATTGTAATTAATAATTGATTGGAAGTGCATATAGCGACTGAACATGTTATTTTAGAAATGCACTAAATAGTGAAGTTACGTGCAAACTCCGAAAAACAAAATATGATTGATTTCAGTTGTTGCAATTACTATATTTTTGATGTCAAAATGAGATTACTTTGTATATGACACACCGTATACAAACCGCCCCTATTGTAAACATTACTCCATTTCTGAAATATTTAGATCATGAAATTACGTTTCGATCAAAATAATTAATTATGTACCATCATCATAAAACCCTATTATTAATAGCGTAGCAGCAAAAATAATGACCATATATAGTTATTGCACATTTTAATTTTTATCACTAAACATGTGCTTCAAAAATTTATATAAATAAGAATAAAGAAGAATATTTCGATTTCAAAAACAAAAAACAAAAATTTATATAGTTTTCGCTTTGTTGGTTATGGTAAAGATTAATTTAACATTATAATAAATTTACATAATTTTTCTGGAGCATAAATGCTGCACAATTTATAATTGAACATCCAGAATTTCCTTAACGACAAAATGCGTACTTATTGCAATTTTCCCCCAAAATAAACATCGAATCTACACGCCAATCGATATATGGTAATAAAATGCCTACAAACCAGGCATTGAATACACGCAAAGATTGGGAACGATTTTAGCATGGTTGTTGGACACTAAAACAACATAGAATGTTTTAAAACTTTCACTCAGAAACGGTAAATGTACGTCATGACCCTAAAGTATTATTAAACTAGCCGGATCTGAATCTCGTTAACAACTGGTTTTAGGGCGCTTTAGAAGATACAGTGGAACTTGTGTATGTTGACCACTCGCGGTTCCACAAAAAATCCGGTCAGATTTAAATGTTCAGTTGGTCAACGTATTTAAAAATACAATGAAAATTAATGTCAGGGCACTGTACAAACTAGTATGCAATACTTGGACATAGTCAATGACAGCCAGAATTAAAAGTATGCATAGTTGGTTAATAAACGCCATTCGGGGGGAAATAATGGAAGCCAACATGGAGCCAATTAGGCGATGACGTCACAAAATACCCATATGAGGAGAAATTGATATTCATGCCTCAGGGTTTCTTACGCAGTGGTCAACTTTTCAGGTTTCAACAGATTATAAAAGATACTACAAAATGCGGTAAACATTCAAGGTATACTCAGTAAACAGAGTAAACGTGCGGGTTTCCATTTAAAGGATTAGCTCAGTCCACTATTGTCGTCTATTGTCCTATGGGGGTTACGAGACTTACACCAATTAAATATTGAGGGGTCAGATTAAAGAGGGTCATCCCTATGTAAATCCTATTGGACTTTTCAGTTCCGTGAAAAGACTGTCAACTTTGTTAGGTGGTCAAGTTCATACGTTTCACTGTTATATCTATGCAAGGGAGATTGGCAACGTGGATGAACTAAGAACATGTTCTCAACATTTGTACATAATTTCATAATAATCAGGCTATCTTCGGGCGAGTTACTAAACCAAATACTGGGTGAGTCACCTAACACTGACCTGCTCAATAGCTCATTTTGTGTGCAGCACAGGTGAATTATGGTTATGTGAAGGAATAGTGCTTGACTGTGGACTGTCCTCCTGGTGGTGCCTTTAACATTTCAAGGACATTGCATTTCTACCTTTGATACAGTGGCAGATTAGGGCCATCACAAACTATTGAGCAGGTCAGAGTTAGGCGACTCACCCTGTATAAGGGGACGAATTTTGTCGAAGTCCATATTCCCAAGCAGACTGCGATATGGTCAGCGGCATTATACACCGAATTCAGTGTTGCCTATGAAGGATACCGACCCGTACATAATGCAATATCCAATTTTAAATTCGGAAATGCTATTAGTTCACGGAGACGTGGGCCAGCAATTATTATTTGTAAAAGGATTATTGGATTATATCTACTGTGCTATTCAACCGTTAACCCGGTAAATCGACGTCATAGCTATAGTATAATCACTATTTGCATTTACATTAAAGGAATTTTGGGGCATACCGCGCAGAATTCATAATTAGCAGCAGTATACTACCTTTGTTATGTTTAGAGCATCATATGAAAAACAAAATATTCTTGCCTCTCCAAACCTCTACATGTAAACATTTAATGCTTTTTACAAGATGAACAATAATGCGCTTGAAGCGTTTTCACTTTTCCGTTCATCTATTTGATTTTCATGTCTCGCAACGTTCACATCCCCATCTCTTATTCGTGTTTACATTTTTCTAATTTCAAATACAAATCCTATCATACATTATTCGCAAGAAAAACAAACCGCTCCCTTCAGGATACTAGTAAATTTTGATTTTTCTTAACGTTAAAAGCAAGTTAAAGATGTGACACGCGACAGAAAAGCACATTAAAGAGAAGTGAAATAAAACGTAAAATACCTACTAAATACAGGGTGGCAACATTAGATCGATTAGATAACATTAAAATTACAGTTGTTTGCAAATCGAGGTGATAGTATAAGGCTTACTTCAAAAATAAGGGTCGATTGATTAGGAAAACAGAACAAATGAAAGAAACAAAAATGTATTACTTGCATACTGTACATACAACTATGTGTTATTTTCCCTACATAACTGCATAATTTTCAAATAATTTTTGTTACCGTGGAACAAGGTGTTTTCAGACCTCTGTATAATGGCACTTGTTACTCATTTCCGTTAAAAGTTTTCAATTATCTTTTACCATTAAAAAATTATTGGAAAATCTTCTAGTGTTGCCACCCTGTGTTATAGATATGAGACAGTATACTGAAGTGGTTGGCATTACAAAATTATATGATATCGCTAATTGGCTGTTTGGTACAGCGAGTTTTAATTGACAAAAGGAATCAGATTTTAATTGACACAAATGACACTCAATGCAATATATACTTGAAAATGCTAGTTACTTTATTGCAATAATGAGAAAAACTGATAAACATTCCTGTATTTTAACAAACTTAAGCAAATGATACAATAATATTTAAAGTCTGCAACATGGATTCCAATGGCTACTGCTAAAATAATTTTTTTGTGTTCAACTAATTCCATTACCATGATCCCTTACTTTTTCAGGTTTTCCAGAGTGACATATATCCATTAACCCTACTTTATTGCCACGCCTATCTATCAGTGATTCCCTCAACTTTAGTACCTATATAATGACCTGAGAATCTAATGCACTTCAAAAGTGTGAAACAGATTGATTTGTAAGCACAATAGAAACTATATTTGTGTTCCTCCTATTTCGTATACCGAGAGCAGCAACACACAAAAATGTTTCAGAATTGTGCAAATAGCAAATAAGCAACCGCTGATTCGGATCAACATCCAGAACTATTCCAACAAACAGATATATTATTCTGTAAGAAGCAGGGCATTGCATACAACTCACATATTCCAATAACACGATGCCGTACACTAGAGTAAATAGAAATGGCGGATATGTATAGAAAAAAAGACAATGTATAGCACACATTCCTGTCCTTTCTTGAATACAAGAAACCAAAATCGACAGAGAAAGGGAAAGGCAGAAGGGAGAAAGACACAGTGGGATTTCGTTGGCAGTGTTCAATTGCTTTCTTTCGGCGAAAGAAATAAGAAGAAAAGTATTTCGTCAATATAGCACCACTCTTTGCCAAGGTATGGCACAGTGAGACTTCTTCCAGAATAGAAAAAAATAATTCAAAGATTTTCCATCTAGCAATTATCCCATCGACAAAGAAAGTCTTAAATCGTGATCGGTGTCGAGTCGTGCAAAACTCCTCCTTAAGTCAACCGAGCTTTGCAATCAACCAGGAATTCGCAATTTATACAAGGCAAATAATGTGGGCTTTACTTGAAAAGGTAGCCTGAATCTACAGGAACACACCCACACCCACCTTTTAATTAAGATTTTCAAACTCGACTTTCTCTCCCAGACCAAATATATAAACCTCGCCTAAATAAATTATGATTCTGGCAATTCAAACAAATCCTACTTTCGCATGAAATATTCAAAAGGCGGTTCGCAAACCTACCAACTTAACATTTAAACAATAGTGTTCCGTATTTTTCTAAACCCAGAATTACCACAGTGAATTTTAATTGAATAGCAATTTACAAATTCAAGTATATTTCTAGGCAAATGACATATTTACTAATTTTTCCATGCAGTTACGATTATTTATTGACTGTAATATTTGGTTGTCTGAATATTGCAAAATACAGTGACAAATGGTTAATATGCACTGTACATTGAATCAACTTATAATTACTCCATCACATTGCTACAAAAACAAAGTCAAAATTGTCCAGGATTTAAGAAAGAATCCCAGGATTTCAAGGGCAAAATAATTACACAATATAATTAGTTTAGATAATGCAATGCCATATACAAAAACATCGTCATCTTGGCATCAACAGTTAAAAATTAATAGAGAATACTACGTTGGTATTAAATTTAAGTATGAACAACATTACAACTGCATTAAACGAAACGTATCCGACTGAAATTTAATCCAATGATGCTATGAGCACCATAAAATACTTTTGCTTCAGTGAAACCGATTTTTGCCTAAAGAAATATCAATCATTATAATGCGTTTGAACGCAAATAGAAAGGACTAAAATACATTTCGTATTTGAAACTTATTTGCTTATGCATCATAAGATGCAATGGATGTCAGTCACATTGCATTTTCAATTCAGATTATTAATTTTACTTTTTCATGCTAATATTCCATGTAATTACGCATTACTGCAAATTGCTTAAAATATTAATTTAATTGAAAAACACATATCACGTCGGGAAAATATGTAAAAACAGGTAAGGACTGCCATTTATCCAATACAATTTATTCCGCGAATTTTACATGCTTAGTATATTTACAGACGATTAACTAACGAAACCAACTTCCGCCGTTAGGCCCCGCCCACAATAAAATAGACTAGATATGGTTCACACCAAATTGTGATTATCGTTTTCCCCGAGTTTTCCAGCGTTTAGATAAAAACTTTCAGAACGTGTTATACGCAGGTTAAAACCAATTAAAATTCGTTTTAATGCAGCAATTTTCCTAAATGATATTAATTTAAAACCTATTTAAATTTTATATTGTATATTTATATAATCAAATTCCCCTAGTTTTCACTGGGATTTTTGCTGGAATCTAAATTCCCTGATGTTTCCAGATTTTCCAGGTTTCACTGAGTGGTATGCACACTGTTTGAACCGAATAAGCAATAAATTAAACGAGTTTCGTAAATGTTATTTTAAGGAGGAAATGCAGTGAAGACAACATCAAAGCGACCCTTGCTTTGCAATTTCCGTCATTTCCCGCAAAAATAGCCCAACCGGAAAGTAAAGTTTTAAAAAAGTCAGTATAGAGTAGCTATGATTTACCATTCTGGCTATTACTTAGTTTAGAAATGGCTTGAAATTGCATGCTGCATTTCTGTAACAAAATACCGAAGCAATCATTCCGGTTTTTCCATTCGCCAAATCTGCGCATTCTACCTATTTTTGCTGACAGAACAATAACAGTTCAGCATTAAGTTTACTTACAAAAATAAGGAAAAACAAATTACATTTCCCACTATCCTGTTATGACGACTTGTTGTAGTTCTCAGACTCTAAATATAAATTTATAAAAGTCAAGGTAATGTAATTTCAGAGCGAACTGACATTGTATTTTTCACCTTGCCAAGGAGGTTAACAAGAACAGTCGAACCTGCTAACTTAATTACCCCCACCCAAAAGTACTTCACTTACTTTGTCTACTAATTTCCTCAGAATTTGTTTCAACACTTGCTTTCTTTAAGGTTTCTCTATCAAGAATGGAATTGATTAGGTCACGTATTGAACAGCTGACAATGAAAATAGAATATTATAACGTGTTTTTAAATTAACTTGTATAGCCGTAGATGACTAAGACATGGTATAACAAAGATTTAGGCAGCCTTGACACACTTTGTTTTATTATAATATCCGGTGCAGCGACCAAAAGACAAGACACGGAAAAAAAGTGGTCCCTGTAGTAAAATAGGAAAAGGGCCCCATATATATATAGGTATATATATATATGTGTGTAGGGTGGGGTCTTCTCTTGCCATAAAGTGTCGATTTGCCGCATTCTCCGGGGAGGCAAAAACCGAGCCCAGACATTTCAGTTTCGTCTCGCTCAGATAAATCTTCATTGAAGCGGCTTAAATACTACGTGACCCGAGCGAGAATTTCCGGTCACGTGGTCAAACCCCTCCCCCTTTTCCCCTCCCACTACAGGCATTTCGCACGGTTTTACCCCCAAATCCTTTAGGACTCGTTTCCAAACAAAATAAATGAACCCAACCGCGTTCACCTTCCCCGTCCCACCACCGAGAGACAAACGTATAACGTTGCGGGTCATTACGTATTTTGGCACTCGTAAAACGAGGGTGGACACGCCCCTTTTCACCTGCACCAAAAATGCATCCATTTTATTCATTACATTATAACGCGGGCTAAGTCAACGTGCCGTGCAGTGAAGCCAAAGGGGTCGCTTTTGCTTTTCCACCTTTTCGACGTTTAACGCGGCAGTATAATGTACCTTAATTGCACACCCCTCCCATTTTTACCGGTCCACCCTCAACCTTTTACTCGTCAATAATGAAAAAGGAGAGGCTTGATTATTATTCGGCGGTGAAGTGGACGTCACGTGGTTTGCGGCGATTTCCATTACATCTTCATCTCGACAAGCGAGCACAGTTCATTTCAAGATTGGCTTCTCTGATTAATTAATGAAGATATGTTGTATGCAGGGCAGGGTGGGAATTGGTAGGAGGGAATAGGGGGGGTTGCGGTAAAATAATAATTACGCAGGAAGGACGAGATAGACTTTCGCAGGAAATGGGAATTAATTCATCGCGGAAAAAACATTAGCGGAATCAGTTTTGTTAATTTGGATTGAGCAATCCATATTGAAATTAATACTTATAAGGTTTCGTTAATATCCCTTTTATATGTTCACGTACAAAGACTTGCGTATGAACTTACTCAACTTTCCTTCAAGCAAAATGAACAAACAAAACCTCTTATTCAGACCGCTTGCTAATGATTTCTAAACCACAGAATTAAAATAAAAAATTGCATCCAGTGTTTTAATTCAGCATAAAACGTTGTTATAAAAATTCCTTTACTAACACAAACAAAAGACTTTCTCAGTCTATAACAGCGAAGCAAATTGCAGCAATGTGATTGGTCGGGGGCTTTAAGACCGAGGAATAATTCAGCACTGCAAAATGTCAAAAGTTTGGAAATTATGTTGCAGGGTATAGGAAAAATTGGGCATAATTTTTATATACATTACTGTAATACTACTTGGTTTAATGTTGTGAGATAAATATCTCCCACAAATCTTAATTTGAAATGCAGAGTTTATTTACTTTCAAAATGGTTTTCCATCAACTGACTAATCTAACAAAGGTCACCATTTCTTCGAACAGTTTTCCATAGGATAAGCTGAAACGTTTCAAAAGGTGTCATTTCTACACATTATATTTTGCAATGGAGATTGTTGGGTTGCGTTGATAGCAACGCCCACCGCATCAACGTCATAAATCAGCCACTTCATTTAAATAATTAGCGCAATTAGTGGCCGCATCCCCACTACTCTCAGGTAAAGCTTATTACCGCTGGTGACGTCATTCCATCCGCATTACCAACACCTTAAGCACCTTAACGTAAAAATCCCACATCCTTTCTACATTATTTTCACAATCGGGCTTAGAAAATGAGACTTTCTCTACATACACATATCATTTTATCTTCAAAGTTATTCACTTTTTAAAGCAATCTGCAGTCTGTATTGTTATATAAAGATAATGACTTCCATTCTCGCTTCAAGTAGTGACCGAAACTGCCAACAGATGGCTATCAAAATGCGCATGCGCACTGCAGGAATGGCAAAGTCGTCAATTAAGGATTAATGATTGATTGAAACAAGAGACGGTTGCACTGAAAACTGAGAACACATACGTAGTTAATATCTAACTGAAAGGTTTTGTAAGGTACCCTGAAACTTCGCCTACGCGAAGGAAAACCATGAATGAAACAAGCGGTAAACCGATATCTGTGAAAAATAATAATACTACCGTAAATTTTCTTACTGAAGCCCGGGCTTCTATTCAAAACAAACCGGTTTGCTTACATTGGAAACCGGTTTTTAATCACTGACCGTGCTTTAATTGGAGACCGGCTTATGTTAGAAAATTTACGGTATATAGTAGTTGTAATAACAGCAAATTATAACAATAAAGATAATAGTAATAATAATGACAAATAGCAGGTAAGCAGGTAGTTCAGTGGCTAGTTTAACAATGAATGCTATACGAAGTTTCATCGGGTCATGGGATTCAGGCTGTTGGTAACAATAACAAAATGAAATAGTAATGAAATATCAAGGAGTTATCTGACGTCATAATACGTCATAAAACACATGCAGTTACTGAAGTCATCAAGCCGACAGTGGCCCCAATTTTTACAATATCTTGCAAACGGTTCAATTAAATAATTAAGAACTTTCAGGACATTAGGAATGTGTGCTTTAATGATTCCTACACAATTTTATCCAAACAAAAATGTCAAATTTTCCCTATCAGTTCACCTTTAATTGCTTCCAGTTACCTAACATTTATTTTGCAAGTGGAAAGACATTTCCAGTTTGTTGGTGCTCAGAATATGTCAAAACTTTACAAACAAACTCATAATGTTATAAGATTGTTTATCATTGCAAATTGGGAACAAAGTTCTGGAACAATTTATCACAAATGGTTTCCGGTCATTTATTTAGCTAGACTGGAACAACAATATTTGCGCAGCTTTAGGGGTTAGTTTTTACATGACGTTACTCGATTTATCTTCTTATATCACACAGTGAATACATAAATGCATTAACCGTAGAAGAATTGCTGGTTTGTGATGGAAAGGTGGGGGAGACTGAAAATCGTTGCGGACGACCCGCAGCGCAAGCCAATCAAACACAGTAATAATCTATCTCTCAATAACATATGGCTTCTAAAAACTGCATTCCCCCCTTAATTAAAACGTTGTTTTGTAATATGATGTATAATCAGTAAATACCTCATTTTACGCATCATACTAGAACACAACTTAGCAGAGTTAGCGACGGCGGTAAGGGTTTGCGGCACAAAGTGACACCACCTCGTGTCCATGGTACAGACAAAATATTCCAGGGTGGTCATCCATTATGGTTAGCACCTATTGTTCATCCATTGGATACACTGATACTACCAACAACAACATTGTTATACCCACACTGTGAATTTTGCCAGATTTCCCCGTGACTCTCGTTACGCACGGCTCCACCCACCAACTTTTGCATTTATACGGACAATAATTCCACGGTAATTTTCCTGTGATACTTCGATCTAGACATGAATTCAGCGTACGGGAGACGTTGCACCAAACTTAGTAGCCTTACCAAGGCCTCAATACAGAGTTCCTATTCATTTGTGAATGACTATAGTGAAGTGGGGCACCACCCAATTGGCTGGAAGCAATATCCCCAAGTATATATCATGGATATTTACCACCACACAAATTACACACTTTTCACTGATACACCCCATCAAGGCAACTAAAGAGCAAGGCTAGGAAACTGCTATCATGTGATTGTCGTTTGGGGCCTCGGAGAGGTGGAGTTCCAGAAAGTGGGAAGGGAGCATACTTTATTTACTGCGGTGCACTTGTTATTAAGAAAATGCTACAAATGCTGCCCTATTAAGCCCCGTTTGTCAAACGTTTTAAGGGAATTTTGCAAAAGCTGAAGATGTTGTAAACAGTGGTCGTATAGTTGAATTGAAGTAAATGGTCATATAGCGCAACACTCTACACTTAAATAAAAAGGTCTCATTGTTAGACCTTACCATGTCTTATTAAGGGAAGAAGTCGCAGTACGCCGTCTTAATTTTAAGACAAAAATGAAAATGTCTTATTAGAATTTCAAACGTCTTCAATGAAGCCGTATTTGTTGAAGAAAAGACATTTGTTCAATAAGACCCTTTTGAAAAATTTCATTTGCGAAAACCGCATATGATATTTAAATAAAATAACAATTTTCCCTTCAATATTTCACTTCCTTCCACCATATTTCAAATACATATTGTGTCATCTTTAAAAGTATATATCGCCATGACTTTCTGGACAGTAACAAAGCAACGGTTTTTTGCAACCGCTCTCGATCACATCATTGATCAATATCCTTTTTCGACTCGGTAGACCCGATATTTCTTTCGAAGATAAGCATGAATTACATATATAAAAACGTGGTGTGACACCAGAGGAGAGCTTGTATAACGTGAAATGGGTTGCGAATAGATGAAGTTTTTAGGAGAGGACGACAAAAACAGGAAGTGTGAATGGAAATGAGGAAGATAAGCTGGTGGTTTGGTGGTGTTGAGAGGTGTAGACTGTCTCCAACATGTTATTACGTGTTATCTTGTAGCCATACGCAGGAAACCATTCAATATTCATTATGAAATGTCGGACGTGTAAAGATGAATGAATTATTGAAGCGTCCAAAAGCCTGGCAAAACCCGGAGCAAACGTGTTTACAAATGGGGGAAAAAAGGAAACTACAGATTCAAGTGGCATTTCAAGATGGTGAAAAGATATAGGAAAACTAGCGGTTGATACGTATAGCTTAATATGAAGGAAGATGATACATTT
The DNA here is from genome assembly GCA_034696005.1 of Glomeris marginata. NCBI lineage: Eukaryota > Metazoa > Arthropoda > Diplopoda > Glomerida > Glomeridae > Glomeris > Glomeris marginata. Next base: position 7,134 of record JAQFZQ010000491.1, on the reverse strand, counting down.
CCCATCGACCATCGACCATTTACATCATTCTCCACCGCGTGACGAATTACACAAAACACGGTCCATCCACCGGTCAAAGCCAGAATGGCGAATAGGTCTTTTGCACGTGACGTCACTGGCAACAACCACGAAGAGGTAGCTGTTATATTATTGCGAAATATGCTGTTGCAATCAAGAAATGACTTGTGAGATAAGGATAAAAATTTCATTGAATACTAAGTACTCACAATGCCTAAATAATGTGAATGGTTAGGTGGAAATAATATGGGAGTGGGGTCCACATAAAGGTATGACTGGTCCTCCTAACAATTCACTTCATAAGATAAACACAATTTTTCAAAAATTATATGTAGTACTTTCCGCACAACAAAAGAAAAACATTAATGGAATATGGAATAAAACAATTTGTATTCCATAAGAACTTGTATCTCCCCCGTGGAGGTAAACCCCACAGTTTAATAGCAATTCCCATCGTTCATACCGCCGTCAGATGAAATTGCAACTCGGAAACTTTTTCCGCAATGAACTGGAGCAATACAATATAACTGCATCTCCATGCAAAATTTAATTGAATCCACCCAGTATGAGACAACTGCTGGCTGTGCAACTGAAATATTGATAGTTCCCAAACTTTATAGTTGGCGCAAAATCTACAATATCTGCGAGCAGATGACAAACCTAAGTCACCGCTGAATGTACATACGTATACATACTATAACCAAATCAATGTTTGCAAGGCACATGGTCATTTTTCATTCCGCATCGCTTTCACTTGCAAAGTTATGACATCCAATATATATTTTACAAAAAAGATATTAGAAACAGCCTGTTGCCGGTCACTCCGCGTGAGGTCCGCGCAAGTAGTACGTGCGGTGGTGCTCTCACTGCATTCATAAAGCGAATAAAAGCCTCTCTATAAATCCGAATCTTTACACATTTTGGAATTGTGCAGTGAAAAGGAGATGGAAAGTGTTTGCGTCACGTGACACCAGGTGGCGCGTGACCGGAAACGACTCCGCCTCGTAAATCACACACGTAGGTCCTCGAGCCTCGCTTTTACATCCAAACCGAAAATGAACACCCAGAAAACCGATAGACACACGAGGCAAACGAAATGGAGGAAGAAGGGGAAAGAAAAGAAAAACATATATGAGATTGCAATGACTACACGTTTTGGACCCACCGGCGAGCGGCATTGCAATATCCCTTTGTTTACTCCGTCCCCCGCCAGGGAACCACCTCATCACACAACACGCCCCTACGCTATATACCTATATACCCAGCTATACGCAGACCTTTTTAACATCAACCTGGCCAGAAAGCCACCGAAAGCATTGCATGCAGGATCTCAGATCTGCGGATCGATGTCGGTGTTGCCATGGATACGGCGCTCCAACACGCGTCCAATGCTCACCTAGTACTATATGCCACCTGTTCAGGAACACTGGACAAAGTCTCAATCAACATACATAGTTAACAATCCTGAAATGTTGAAACGTGCCTTAGCGACAATCTCTTACGAGACATTCCCTGCCTAGGACGACCATCAAGCTCATCCTTGACATAAAATTTTGAAACATAGTAATTGTCTGGCAACCTGAGTTACGAAAAATGTTATTCCGTAGAATAACCTAAAGGAACGAACCGGTGAACGTGTCGCTGGCCCACGTTGTAATGCGTATTTCCTAAGCGTTTTGCATAGTGCCAGCAATGCCCCCCTTTATAGCTCATTGGTGCCAGGTTTGTCACATTGACTGCAACATATACTGTACTCTTTTGCAGCCTTCTAGTCCCATTTTCACTCTCATTTCCCTGAAGCAAAACTTAATCGGCTTGTTTTGTCGCTATGGCAAGTGACAATAATGCCCATTTAAAAAAATTGTTAAGTGACTGCAGACACGTTTTTCCAGATCAATTCAGGATTGAACACCTGTATGTCCCTAACCCCCGCTTGGGTAGGTGTTATTGACTACCAAAGCTTCATAAAACAAGTGCGCCAATCAGACCAATAATATCAGGTGTACACACTGTTACCTACAAATTTGCACAATGGTTAAATTCTTTTCTAAGTAATCTTCAACTAATTGGGACCCACTCCATAAAAAACTCCACTGAATTTGTCAATGAAATGAGGTCACTGGACTAGTTTCAAACATTAATAATGGCTTCACTGTCAATGGACATTGTGTCTCTATACCCAAGTATTCCCCTCGCAGAAACTTATACCATTCTCAGTAACATTTTGGATCACAACAAATGCCCCACTCCCACCAAAAATACAGTTCTCAGTCTGACTACACTTGTAAATGAACAAAATTATTTTGTGTTCAATGGGGAGAAATTTCTCCACACAGATGGCTTGGCCATGGGCTCACCTTTAGCATTAATTTTAGCTAATATATTCATGGCGACTTTGAAAGCAAACTTTTACAAAATTTCCCACAGTTTAAGTGGTGGAAAAGATTTACAGATTCTGTTTTCATTTTCCATACTCTGACCACCAGACATTTACAAGCCCTACTCCCTCGAGTTAACTCTGCACATAAACAAATTCAATTCACTGTTGAACTTGAAGTTAACAATAAATTACCGTTCCTGGATATAATGATTGAACGCACTGCAACAGGGTCCATTTTTTATACTTATTGGAAACCCACTTTCACCCCTAGATTTATTGATGGGCACTCCTTTCACCTAGAAACCACCAACCTGTCCTTTCTCTATTCATAGAATTTTTGAATTTCACCTCCTGCCTGATGCACAACAGAGAGAGCTCAATTTTCTAACCTTTTGGATGTAAATTGTGTTCAAAAAATCTTTTATAAACATTACCGTTCTAGGTGGATTTACAATGGTGTGGCAAGTGCAGTGTTGGGCAGAGCTGTCGGAGTTGGCACTGACAGTTTTCCCTTGTGTTCAACTGGGTTCAACTTTTGTGCAGGTGGTGCTCGAGTAGGCGCTGGGCCACCAATATGTGGAATGGCGTATCATTGTAATACAGCAGGCGTACCATTATAATACCACCTTTACTCTGCATCTTAAGCTGGCATTTGCATCTAATCTGACCCAACTATCAAATGAAATGCAGCTTAAACGTGAACTGACAGGGTAAACTTCACCTCACCGTTTTGGACAGACATCTTCACTTCGCGCTATCAGGTCTTATTCCATTACATATATTTGGACCATATGGTCTTTTTCAACAATGGGTTTCCACTTGAACACATACCTGTTCTTATCAAGAACGATCCATTCCTAATGTCCTGAAAATTCCTTATTTTATTCGTTAAGGCCATTGACGGATCGCTGACGTCAAGTGTGGCATCTTCTCTAACGACTTTCATTATAGACCTACCTCATCGTGACGTCAGCGAGCTGCCATGTTGACGTCACAGCCCTAAGTTTTGCGCTAACAACATTCTTTACTAATTTTTTATAGAGATTTCGACCATACCACTTGTTTATATTCTCGGTTTTACCTCATCTAGGCAAAGTTTCAGGGCACCTAACGAAACTATCTCACCTAACTTTTAAATAATTACCAATGTGTGGTGGATATTGCCTAGGTAATAGGGAATATAGGGTGGGGTAAAGTCCGTGCCTTACCACACTCCAGAAGTGTTTGCACTCAAATGACAGTCATTAAATTAGGTCAGTAGCCAATTACTGCGTTTAGTTGTGGCCGAATTTGAAATTTGCTCACTGCCTCTACCAATTAGTGCTCTGCAAACAAACGAACCACCATTTGCAAAGTGGGTGTCAAACACTAAATAACTTCGGAGTACTCTCCATGGCCGGACGTCATTCATTACTATGTTTATACAGACTTGAAAATATCAAAAAAACATATCAGCATCAAATTCTATGTCATCATGCACAGGTCACTTTTTTGTTGACATGTTTGGTCTATGAATTGAAACATTGTGAACTTTTCTGAAAGTTTACCAACGTGAAACGTTAACTTTTATCTGTTGACTCAATTATATGGGATGAAATAGTTGAGCAGCACAGATAGGGGCGCCCAAGTCCAACCTTAGAAATATTGTTTTGCAAAGCTCACCTGTCTATAAGGTTATGACACTGGCAACCCAACCCCCACCAACTTGCCCATTACCGCCAAATACATCAAAAATTTAGCTGAAAAGACCGTGTATATAAAATGCCTATTGCTACCAAGAGATCAATAAAATATAACCGGTCGCTATGGCAACTAATGGAGGAAATGCTTTCTTGTTGATCATTTTATTCCCCCCTTCTCTACCCTGCCCTGCCCTCCCAATCTCCACCCCATCACTATATATGAGCACACACACACGTATATAAACAAATGTATGCACGACAACAACACACATAGCAAGAATAAAGAAAAGCGCAAGAGTGTTAATGGCAGCTTAAACCAGGCTTAAAACTTAATCCACTGAACGTTTAAATGCACTGTAACTGCTATTAAGCCGCTGTAGGCCTACTAGACACACTACATAACCCCATTTTCTAATCCAACCCCAATTTGATGATCGGGTCACGTGAGGTCAGTCTCTTCAGACGTTATTAGCGGCGATAAAAAGCAAGAGCGGAAAATGTGGCCAGATTCTTCTATATACACTAGGTATATAAGTGAGAGCTTTGGGTGGGTGTAGATAGGTTAGTGAGTTTTGGAGTGGGAGTTGTTGGAGGAATTGTTGGATATATGTGGGGCTGTTGTTTGCTGTGCGAGGTTTGCTTTGGGCACCGAGTCACGTGACTAGGGCGGGCGAAGCTCTAGCTCCCAAAACACGCGCTCTTAATTATATTCTGCTGCAAGTCAAATTTGCACAACTGTAATTGAATGTACATAGCCGTCATTAGCGGACAAGGTGAAGCGGTCCGAGAAATCCTCTCACAGTAATAAGACCGGCTCCAACCCCCAAAACAAACCCCTTAAACTTCCAAATCCAACCAGAGCCTTTCCTTTGCTGTATAGAAATCCCCTTCCAGCTATTAGTCATCATGTCAACCGATTCCTGATCTCAACCGGAGTAAAGTACTGGGAAAAATCTACATTGTCAACAGCGCGTAGCGAAAGGATCTACGCGAGCACTTTTAAACGTAAACCGACACGGTTTTGGAACATACCTGAACCCAAAATGGGTGTGGAATAAAAACAAATATTTTCCTGTGTATAGATTTGATGCCAAAAACACGATTGGCGAGAACGAAAGATTTGCCAGAATTGTTAAAAAAGTTATGACTATGCTCTATCCAGAGTTTAGAAGAGGTGAAACGTCACACGGCGCCCTACTCCCATTGGTTGCACAAAAACCAATAACTGTTTAGGGCTTAAAGGTGAACTGACAAGGTTTTGCAACATGCCCTGAAAAAAATAGCATTTGATTGCAGCTTAATTTAGGAACATTGTCTGAAAATTTGAGTCCATTTGAAGCATTGTTGTCACAGATATGAATTATTTAGTTTCATATCTGTGGAGTGTACTGAGTAGTATATTGTGAGATACGTACACTGGAGCGCCATTGCTCAGCTCTGCCATTGGCTGGAACTGCAGAGGCGCGTGTCCTCATTGGCTGAAAATTAAAATTTTGCCAAAACAGGGCACTGTTGTGAAGCGCCCATGTGACCTTTCACCCCTTCTAAACTCTGGATAGAGTACATACAGTTAAACCTCGATAAGCCGTCATGGGCAGGACTTTCAAATTTCAAACGATATAAACTTTTTCTTTTTTTTTTAACATGAAAGACTATGGAGATTGGACTTTTAAAAAGTTTGGATTGGCAAGTCTCCTCTCGGTGTGCAATTGAGCAAGAAAAAGTGGAGCGAAATTGTGCATTACCAGGTACCCCTAAAAACCTGATTATGTTGTGGAAGAGTACAACATAATATGTATTCCTACACATTCTCCATAACAACTATCAGTTTCTCCACGTCAGATATTCAAAACAAAATGTATGCACGATGGCCAACACTGAAGCCGGTATTATATGTCAATCAATGAACCGCGTAACACGCCCATTTCATTGCTTGTTACATATATGCTACAATTTTCGCCAAAAGAATGTGGTTGCAATGACGTCAAGTGTAGTTCTGTCTTGGCGTTTACAGGGTGGCCAAGTAGTCTGGGCAACCCTGAAATATACTCGATAAGGTGAGCCTGACAATTGTGTCATGGTCACAAGTGAATAGGAAGTCATAGGGGTTTGCAATAACATATCGACGTGACCTTGCATGCCGCCTTCAAGGTCGTTCAAATTGTATCTTGTAAACCGTTGCATTTAGAACAATAGTTCCAATTTGGAAGTTGTAGAGCACCATGAAATTACTCAAATAGAGCGTATCATTGATTTATTGAGGTACCTAACTCACACATGTAATTTACTGCAGCAGATGGGACGCAACAAGCTGCAATGCATTTGTATTTCAATTATTGCTGACTATCGCGGTCATCAATTTAAGGGTTCATCCACCAGAGATCAATTCTAATGCAAAAAAAAGGTAATAATGCCCATACAGAAACTTTATAAACAGGAAGAATATATTCCCATTCATTTCGATTAAATCATTTCAATTCCTGTAATTCCAAAAATTTGGATGCTCTGCATGGGTAAGTAAACTATGGCTCTTATACAAAACTTTCCCCAGAAAATGACGACATAAGGAAGTTACTGTCACAATGAGTCAGTTTTTCTGAAGGCAATATATAATGCAGAGAAGTGATGTTGTCGCAAGCATCAGGAAAACAAAAATATCCAAGTATCACACTGACATTTCCCCCCATATAGTAGGATATTGGGAGAAAATGGCTGCAGGTGATGTTCAAAGATTGCATTACTATGAAAATAGCGAAAACTGTCAACAGATACGCCATGCTGGAAACAATCTCCTATAAGTCATTTCCGGCGTATCCACTGCGAAACTCAAATATCTCACAAACTACCCGACCAAATGGCAAATGGATATGTAGGTATTTAGATACATTCCTAACATAGAAATTTACAGCTCTCACACCCACCATCTTTGATTAAGATATTAATTTTCACCTCGATAAGGGGCTCGTCCATAAATGTCCATAAATTACGTCACTCTAAATTTTCCGGTTTTTAAACTCGGGGGGGGGGGGGGGGGGGGGGGGGGGGGGGGGGGGG
>JAQFZQ010000490.1:0-32163 GCA_034696005.1 Glomeris marginata | reverse complement strand
GTTTTGCCAGCGGTAGGATGTGCGGTAGGATCTACATCCTTAATGTATCACCGAATATGGTGTATGGTGTGTCAAACTTGCCAGTAGCTTCATTACGTGCTTGCTGTGGAGCAAACAACATGGCGGCTCGCTTAAACGCAAGTTATGGTGCAGCAGGTGCCTCATACGTCGTGCGCACCTCACTGCGAATGCTCAGAAAATTCAATAACAACGAAACTCCTTTAGCTCATAACTTTTTGTTTACTACATATATTGAGAAACGGATTTCACCAATGACATCATTAGTGATATTAACTACATTTTATTGTGATATCAAAAGGGTAGCAAGCAAAACCTTGTCAGTTCACCTTTAATAAAATGGCAAACCTAATTCATCTTGAAGGAGCACTACAGCATACCTTGTCTTCAGATTTTTGATGTAGTTAAGTAGAATATCCCATAAGGAGAGTGACATGTTACCTTCTGTTACAGGAGCAAGCGAATTGCTTACAATTAGATCTCCACTTTCATTCAAATGACTTTTGATAATCTCGTTTGATGAAAGGTTGCTGTTATTTAATGCAATGAGGTACTTTACAATTTTGTAGGATTTATTGCTCATTATAATTGCTGGACTCCCAAATGACACTTCACTCTGCATTAATTTGTTCACTGCAAATTGGCATAGTGCAATTGAATTTAACATGCGGACTATGTGAGAAACATTATATTTTAAAATGCTTATATAAACACTTACCATATTGATGAATAGTTGAAAAATGATGACACAGGGTATCGAGAGTTTGTGTTTTCCTTTCCTTGGTTTTAGCAAACCATGAACAGTCTTAAAATATAATAAATATAATGCAACAGAAAATATATTTCATCAATTTGTCAAGTAGGCCTATTATAAATACATATGTACCTTGCTCCACAATTGTGGCATTAATGATAGTTGTAAGAATAAGCAGCAAAGGAGCCTTCATTGCTCTGCAAACTTGATAGCAATAATAGCATGACTCCGAGTTACACCTAGTTTTATAGTGTGCTAATTTGAATAGCAACATTTCACTTAAAACTTCATTTAATTTGTTCAATTTTTCACACAATGGACAAGTTTTAATGAAAATCCACTTTGTACAGACAACAAATTGCCTGTTGGAAGTTTATAATGGTCGATACTTTAATTAACAGCAAATGCAAACAATAATTAATTAAATCATTGGCACAAATGGATGCTCTTTGGTAGTATAAATATAATGGTGCTAGAGAGTTGCAAGTTTTAAGTGCAGGGGTTGGACATTAAATATTGAGAATTTTGTCTTATGATGGGAATATAATGCTTTTACTTAAAAGCTTCAATTTTCAAGCATTTGGCATTTTTACATCTCGTAGCATTTAATGATCAATTTATTGCCATTACATGAACATAGTCTTGCACATTGTAACATTTATTATATATGGATGCAAGAAAAGTGTATAGCATAATATATTAGAATAGTTTGAATTATTTTTTGAATGAAGGTATAACGTAAATTTTTCTCTTATCCTGTTTTCGTTCCACTTCGCGTGATTTTTGAGCATGTTTCCATGCAAAAATCTCAATTAAGAAGGCAATTAGAGCCAGGAGAATTCCTATTGACAATATTCCAAGTAGGGAATAGATGTTCTTCAATCCAACTCCATCTATGTTGCTCTTGGGGTGAATGTTTCGGCGAAACATAATAAAGTTACGTTGATGAAATCGGTTAATTATCCCTACTTCATGCATTCTCTGAGCACTGTAGTTAAGATAATAAATTTCAAATCAAAGAATTTCATATTAAATTATAATTTAATTAATGTTATAGTCCACTTCACAAAAGATGAACTTCTAAAGGTCATTCAAAGGTCAATTCAACACACGTGAAGGTTATGTATCTGACAAGTTCAACACTGTTGTTGGTTATTTGGCCAATCTGTTCATGATGCCATCCTAACACTTGTAACAATCCCAACACCTTTATTTATTTAGTTATGTGACCCATCTTTGACCTTGGAAGTTCATCTTTTGTGAATTGGCCTAACGTTCATCGTATTTTTTGTCTGTCTTACCTAACTCTGAAATACCGTGAGTAGTGAAACTTGTTGCTGATTACAAAGTTGTAATGACCTTGAAATATGTTAGTGATAGGTATGGAAAATATGCATCCTTTATGAATTTGAAGTCTTATTTCTTCGTAAGGAGCAATTAAGGCAAATTTTCCAGCGCACAGCCTCTTTAAGCCGGCATGCAGATCGGCAACTACGTTCGGCTTGCCGTATTTTGCAATCTTCTTTGCCCATATTTCCTTGTAGTAATTTGAATTGGAATGCTAATTAATATAAATGCAAAAATTAATAGATTGCAATGTTAACGGTAGTGCATTGCGAATGGTGAGGTTAGAAAGTTCTCGATAGGTTTGATTCCTCCAATAATAGGAATAATTAGTGTTTGGTTCAATCTAACCTGTATACCTAGTGAAACCTTTAAATGTGCTTATCTAACTCCTACCATTGCTCCTTCTAAATAATTTTATACCTGGAACACTTCAACGTAGCTGGAACCTTCCAGAACTCCTGCTACGTATTCATTGTCCTCCAAAAAATCAGTTAACTTGGTGAAGGGCATGCGTACATTGGTGACAGTTAAAAACGAAGTCAGCACTGAGGAGTAACCGCTTAGGATGATCAGGGCAAAAAAGCAAAAGGTGATAAAGATAACCCGGCTGCTGAATCCTTGCGGATGAGATTCGGAACCTGACGCGGCGAAATATTGAAGGAATTAATCTTATGATATCCTAAATCATGTCAAGGTTCTTTTTGGAACAGTGGTCTACAATTAACATTTGGAAAAGGGGACTAGTCCATCCTGCAAAAACAGGGGCCAGAGAGGGGGACAATTATTGAACAATGGCAATTAAAGGATTAAAGTTGTCGAAAAGGTCCCTTTTGTCGAAGAAAAGTCCACGGACTTAGCGGTAAGAGTATACTTTATATTATTCCCTCTAACTCGGCATTTGTTAAGCTAGTCATTGGAATATCATTAAGAGCCAATCAATACCATGAGGCCAATGATTGATCCTCCCCTTTGTCAATGTGGAATTGGGATCTTGGCAAGGAGGCGCGCGCATCAATCTTGAAATGGGGAACATGGTATTGATTTTGTTCTAGCAAAGCTACTGTTCTATTACAACAGTGAGTCTTAGTGGATCACTGTTCCAAAACCTACTATAGTAATGGTTCCTTCTAGAGCCCTTGATGTAGAGAGTATGGCCAATTCATGTTATGGAAGCCGCCATCTTGCAGCGGGAGGGTGTGGCCTCATTGGCTGTTGGATTGGTCACGTGTTTGCAGCCGCCATCTTGCAGCCGTTCCATATTGAACGTTCGCAGGCACTTTACCTTTGCAGCGGATGGTGTTCCATACAGCGTGAACCAATCAGCGCTGTGCTCGGGATTGGCCATACTCTCTACATAAAGCGCTCTAGTTCCTTCTGTTTGATCCTATGGATACTGGAGGTTTGAGTGATGATGGTGATCCAATTGATACGATTAGATCTCATAGTACCTTGTTGTACCATACTACGGAAGACCAAGTAGAAATGTTCACAACATCCTAACGATGGTCTTGGTACAGCAGGTTGTGCCTTGGGGATTGAGGGTTTGCTACTTCCGTGTCTTGCACCTAAGTAATCTGCGATGGCCAGGGCTACTGATGTTACCACCACACTTGTTAACATGAGGACCCAAACAGCTGGGTGAAATGGTAGAAGGTAGTTATTAGCTACTGTTGACATGGGAGGTCTTCGAATAACAACTGCTGCGCGAAGGGTGTATAAATGCGAGGAGAAATCTATGACATCTGCGCGTTGTTTGGTCATCATGACAGATGGAAGGCCAATTTCAGCTCCCTGTACAGATGATGATGATGTTATTGAGAAACAATGGATCTGTTATTAGTTATATTTATTGGAATGAGAATAGAAATGTATTTACTCCGTCCAGGATGAGTCCTATGAGACCTGACCATTTGCGGCCATCGTAAGTTCCTTCGGTATCGCTAGATGTAGGAAGGAATGTGTATCTGGTAAAAGAGGAAAGTAACTTACAGAAACAATATTTGATGAAACTGGTAGCCCTATTATACGGTACCACTCACTCAAACCCTAGTTGGTCTTTTACTTCCATAAACAGCTCCACGTCTAATCCCGTGAATACCTTCTGACCTTGCTTATTCTCTTCAATTGAACAATATGGAGGCAACTACACATGTGATAACATATATACTACTAATTTAAGTTTGTTTGTCATTCTATGGTGTAACACAATCACCGCAATCACCTCTGCGACAGCAACACGGAAATAGCATTTTCGGAGTATTCCCCGCGTCTTGTAATAATTTGTCATTATCGGGGTACTATTAGAGGTTGGCCAAGTGAAATTCAAAAGTCCCATCTGTGAACAAATGATCCATACTCTTGATATGTTGAAAGTTTCAGAATAAGTCGTTGATATTTCGGAAACCTGCGCGTGAAAAGTACGGAGAGTTACCGCCATTTTGGATTATCTCGTGGACATTATGAAATTACTGGTGTTCCATACATTGTTCCATACATTGTCAGAATATTTCACATTAAACATAAAGAAACAGTCTTGTTTAATTCCTTACTAATAAACCAATGGAGGTCATCGTAGTTAATATCATCTGCGTAATTGTAATTTTTGAATTCTGTCGCAGATGTCTATGCGTCAGGTTTGCTTTTTTATTGTTTAAAGATAATTTTGAAATGTTTCAACAAGTTGGGCTATGGAACACCAGCACAGATGTAACCTCAATGTTAGAATGAATTTTAACTCCGCAGATCACTGTGCTGTTCGTTCCCGGACTAATTTGCAGAGATGTCGTAGTGTACTGGTTATGTAATGGTACTATTTTCTAATGAGGTAATAGTAAGTGAAGAGTTTTAAAAAATTAATAATATACAGTTCTATCCGCTTACAACAAAGTTTGAAATTTTTATAAAATCATAACCAAGGATTTTGTTAAAACCGATTTGTTAATACGCGGATTCGACGGTACGCGGTGTTCCATATGTCCTGCTGCATCATAAGGATTAGTCAAGGGGTTAATGAAACCACTTGACTTTATGTCTATTGGGTCACTTAAAACCTTGGTTTATGTTAATAATACTGGTCCGCAGCACGTGTCAGAAATGACCGGTCACACGTGTCGTCGCATTGAGCGTACAGTCTTCGAGAGATTATTATTGGATGCTGGACTTATGGGATACCCTGTAAATGAATAATAAATGGTGTACATCTCCAGACACTGCAGAAACTATCATTATATCCCTTGTGTTGTTTGGTGCCACCATTCGAAGAGTTTGTTTGATACGAGTGGGGTCATCTGTAACGATCATCCAGGTGTACGCGTGTCCATTGAAAAATCCAAGGACCCCAAACTTGAAAATGTTTAATGTAGTAAAGGCAAGTTTATTAAGGTTATTTGACAACCTTGCCATACCTTATTGATTGTTTCTATAGTATTCTGAATGTTCCTGATTATAACAAAGTTGTTATAGCTGGTGAGATTTGTCTCGACAACCGTGTGATTGTCGTAATCCAAGAAGACAGATTGAATGCCCAATGATGCTAGGTTTCTGAATAATTGCTGGGAGTTTATGTCTGATATAAATCAAACAGACATTTCAATAGGTGAATATTATAATAATACTATAATATATCATCGGCCCAAACTCAGTTGGCGGCAAACCGCGATCGGTTCATTAAAAGTTCGCGCGTTTCACTTGGTTAAGTGGACCAATTGCTCTAAGATACTAGGAATTGGGAGCTAGGGAGACACCACTACTGAAAAGGGTGGGATTTACAGCCATCTTGAGTTTGGCCTCACGTACTTGTGGTACTGTCCGTTAATATAGACAGCATCCCACTGTTTCTGCTTTTCGCTCGAACCTCGAGAAGTTTAGCCAGGTTTAAAATTTGCTGGTTTAAACTGTTTCCAGAAGGCAAGCAAGATGTTTTTGTAGTTGGCACTCTTAAACCGGAAAAAGCTAAAAGTGACCGGAAGAGTATCGCGGTGGAGCAAGTTGTCCGAAAATGCAACGTGGTCCCCATCTTCGCGTTTAACAGCTTTTCGCAAACTAGCGATAAAATATATTACTGAAATTTAATGCTTATATTTCAATATACTAGTAAAATCAAATATAACCTACTTGAAGTAACAGAAGCAGCAGTGTCTTGACAGGGAAATGATTCCACGTAACCTTCTTCTAACGCGGCTTCCGCTAATTCGGAGCAGTTTTCGAAAATCCTAACTTCGTCGGTGAAAATATGTTAAGGAAAGATTAACTTTAATAAGACAAGCAAAGCAAGTTAGAAACTATTCTAACAGACTATTCTAATAAAGATTTTATTACTCCAAATGTTAAGTAATACTTGATAGCAGCGCACGTAAATTTTACGTCTGCTGAAAATGCGCGTGAAGCAAAATTCCCATAATATAATTAAATTAAATACTGATTAACATCCAACACATTTTTATTATACTGTATATTAAATACTGTATATTAAAGGAAAGGGTGTTAAGGTTATTTCAGCTTCTAATAGAAATTGAACCATAAAAGCAGACTTACGAGAAAACTTTTAATATTTATGCCTTGGAAGCGCCAACGCGATCACTTGCAGAGTTTTTTTTGCAACTAATGCTAATTAATATTCTACCTACTTACTTAATTACTTCCTTACCATCACTGGATGTCTGCAACATGCAACTTGCCATCACCAGTCCCATGAATCCACATCTGGTCAGAAACCTACCGAACATTTTCCCGATACGCAGCGAAAACTAACGCTGACCGCTCTTCGATCACAGTGGTCAGCTGCTACAAGTATCTGCCTATTATAGCTGCCTAATTTGACATTAGGGTGATTGCATCAACAAGAGCACATCTCCTGGGAGTTGCTCTTAATTCCATTTGCACCTGCTACTTCCTGAAATAGCGAAATAGCTCCTAGCTCTTAACGAAAGGGTTTTGTTTTCGTAATATGCATTACCCCTGAAAATAATATCACTCATATTGTATATCATTACACATTGTTTCATACATTTTCAATCCCTTGTGGGTCACTAGAAATATGTTTTGACAGGTAATAAATAAGGTGAAATAACCGGAATCCGATCGATGGACATTATCAACATTATTGATTGGAAAATGCAATTTGCCCGATGTATGTACACTCCATGTGTGCATATGCTTAGTTAATGACTACAGTGTGGATTTTATTGTTGGCATGGGTATCAGATACAATAATGTGGAAATGATAGTAATTTTCCAGGTGATGTCCACCAAATGGATCGCGTTGCGCATTTCTTATTTATACGATTGCCTTTGTGCTTTCGGTAATTCTACTGATCTTTGCAGGTATGATCATCATTGAATATGGATGATATCGTGTTACATTGTGTTGTTTACAGTATATTGAATCTTATAACATTAAAAATGAATGACTAAGAGGCAATGTAACCAAAATGGCTACTTACGTCTCGAACATTACTTCGTGCGATGTAGAAAGGAAAGTTGTCGCGACAGAGAAAGAAAACTTCCACTTTGTTCAAGATGGATTTAAAACTACTTTTTGCAGCTATCAGTATAGTGTGTTTAATACCTAAAATTGGAGTTGCTGATGTGAATGTCTTGACCAAACACGTGCTGGGAACGGTCGTCGATGAAATCATCGCTGTTCTAGGATGGGAAAACTTTACGATGATTGTTGATTCAACTTCATGTATGTACTTAGAAGTACTTAGAAAACTTTCTTTGTGTTTCATAACATATATTTCTTTGTTCTTCATTAATCTCAGCTTCAGTTGGGGCTTCTGTATATGGGATTCTTGCGAAACGAGGCATTCTGGGAACAGTTGCGCAGCATAGTAATGGTTATCCGGCTGGATCTCTTGTTAAAGAATTGGTGAAAGGTGATAGAAATCTGGTTGTGATTTGTAAGGACCAAAGTATTATAGATATTCTATATTGGGTAAGTCAAATTTAACATTATGTTGAGATTCTGTGTTAAATGTAAACCTGTAATTTAAATTAATTTATTTCTTTACTCATTGTTGGAATTTATTTGTCAAATAATTAATTTATGATAACCACCATAGACAGGTTTGCACCAGAGACACTTTCTACCTTAGATTTCACTGCAATAATTTGTAATTCTAACTCACGTTTTATTATATTAATAATTTCAGGTATCCGCTAATAAACTTCTATCGGATTATTACGCGTGGATTTTTGTATTTCACGACAATGATCCTTGGCTTTTCAACTGGGACACCTTGGAAATTCTAAGCAACAACAGTTTACTACTTGTTACTGTCTCTCACCAGGTGGCACTATTTTTAATTAACATAATCATACATAGACATTATCGAGAAAAATATGAATATTAATCAATAATTTTTAATTTTAATTAGTGTGTTTTGAAAGTTGGATCTGAATCGAATACAGCAAACAATTCATTGAATGTTGTTGGAACATGGACAAAAGACGAAGGTCTAATTCTAGAAAACTTGGAAAATCCTATGCACACATATGGTCCTATTGAAAACAAGTTCTTCGTTGTTGCAATTCTGCATGTATGGTGATTATAAAGCAAGTCCTAATTTAATTGATAAGAATAGAAATGTTCTGATATGCAGGATCCTCCTTACGCATTCCTTAATGAAACTAAGGAAGGATTGCAAGCTAAGGGCTATGACGTTGACGTGTTTCGAGTTCTCGCGGCTTCAATGGGATTTCGGTACGAGTACAATAAATGTCTTCCATTTAGGGCCTGGTCTTTTGCAAAAGTTCCTGTTTTGTTCTTAACACAGATATAAGTTTGTGAGAGGGAAAGATAACCTTTATGGTCAGCTGGTTAACGGCACTTGGAACGGTCTTCTCGGCATCCTCCAGCGCAAGGTCGATTTAGAAGCTATAATTTGTACTCATAAACAGTGAAACATGTTACAAAGTTTGACAATTTACCTGAAATTATGACAGGAAGCTGATTTGGTTGTGCCATCGTTTTCGAGGACAGATGAACGCGTGAAAGTGACTGACATTAGTGCACCCATTTCAAACGCGTACTCGAGGTTTTTAATACGAAAGCCTGGTGATGCTGCTGTTCTCCATGCGTACACTTCACCTTTCCACTTACACGTCTGGCTGGTGGCTTTCTGCGCCATCTTCCTTCTTATCGTATCGTTTATTATTGTGTTGCGATGCAGCCCTTTCGTGGATCCTAAATGCTACCGCGAAGGGGTTATCACACTTGCTCTTATGACTGGGATTGGAATCGTCTGTCAAAGGGGTATGTAATATTGGAGTAATATGTTGAATTCATATAAAAGCAATACGGTATTCTCCTACAACTGGATCTTGATCCCTGCATGTGGAAGAGGGATAGGGAAGGGAGGAGAGAAGGGGGAGAAGGAAGAAGGGTGAAGGGAAGAGAGAAGGGGAGAAGGAGAGAAGGAGAAGGGGAGATGTAGAAGGGTGAATGAAGGAGAGAATGGGGAAGGGGAATAGGAAGAAGTGTGAAGGGAGAGAAGGGGCAGAAGGAAGGGAGAGAAGGGGGAAGGAAGAAGGGGAGGGAGAGAAGGGGGAAGGAAGAAGGGGAGGGTAGAGAAGAGGGATGGGAAAAGGGAGAAGGAGACCTATTAAGGCTTTGTCTGCTAATAGTTAGACGAAGGGAGTTGATTGGTAGACGCGGGAGGAAAATTATTATCTTATCCCTCTCCAGAAATCAAGATCCAGTATTATGAGGATAATCAGGGTACGACAGGTTCTTGCATCAAAATCACCCCCATTTTCCATCTAAAAGCATTTTAATTTAAGACTATTCTTGCAGAATCGTATCACGAGCCAAAAGTTGCTTCCGAGCGGGTCTTGCTCCTTACATTTTTGATAACCAGCTTAGTATCATTTTCCTGTTATTCATCGGTACTCATGGCCTTCTTGACAGTCAGTAACCTCGCCATTCCTTTCGATAACATCGCACAAATTATCGATAACAAGGAGTACACGGTCGGTTACGTTAAAGGAACCGCTTACGAAGAACAGTTACAAGTATAATTTTTTCTATAATGGGTCTGCGTTCAAAATGGCAGCATGACCAAATGGGATGTCTCCTAAACTACAGCTCTATAGGCATTTTGAAACACTGGCAAATGATGAACCTGCTAGCGTGTTGCCTAATTTCTCTTAGATTTATCGGTTGAACTCCTAGCGTGGTAGTTGTTTAAAGTAGTTAGGGGAAGTAAAGATAGGAATGCTGCCATCTTGACCACGTACAGAGTATAGCAAAACTTTAAGAGCATCTAAAATAAATATTTTTTATTTGATTAACAACAGCCAAACGATTCTCCGAACGGTGCAAACCCCCAACTTTATAACCGGCTTTACCGAAAGATCTACGAAAACCCCGATAAGAACCTTGTCGCTACTAACCTGGATGGAGTCATGAAAGCGTACAATGAGAAATATGCCTTCTTCTCGTGGGTCGATGGAATGTTGTGGGACCTCCGGGGCAACAGCAGTTTTGTATTCATTAAGGAGCAGTACATGAACCGGTATTACGGTCTCCCGTTTCGAAAGAATTCACCATACGTTGAAGCTTTTTCCATACAGTAAGTTCATTTTAATGCGTGCGGTAAGTTTGTACATACGGGTGACTATGAACCAGCATGTTATTTAATCGTTCGACAGGATCTTAAAGTTGATTGAAAGCGGTGTGTTGAAGAAGTTAAAGCGGCAGTACTTCGTTCCGCTGGATGCCCTGGCCACCAGCACGTCAACTTTGGGTCCCATCGACATGGAGCAGTTTTTCTCGGTGTTCCTTGTTCTCGCCATTGGGATTTCGGCATCTTTGGTCACAGCTATCTTGGAGTGTTTCTGGAGTAGACACAACGTGGCGGCAAAATGTAAGATGGTTCCTCTATGTCGCGTGTAAATGGCAAAGTTCCCCCAAGAACCAGAGTTACTCTCCGATCAAATCATTCGTATCGATACTACCAAAACTTTTCTATTATATGTTTACCGTCTTACTTCTTATCACTCTTTTCACTTGCACGTGTCAAATTAAAGGGCAAAAACAAATGAAGCAATAACTGGAGTACCGTATATTTCCTAATACAAGCCGGTATCCAATTGAAGCCTGGTTTCCAATAGAACCTGGGTTATTGTGGCCAGACAGTGATTAAAAACCGGTTCTCCGGGAACCGGCTTAAACTCCGCTTGCGAAAGTGCCATTGTATTCTATTAGTGGCTTTTTATAGAAGCCCGGGCTTCTATAAGGAAATTTACGGTATATACGCAGAAAGTTGCCAGGCTTTTGGAGGAACTTTGCCTATAAATAAATAATAGTTTCTTACGGAAAGGACCATAACATGGTGCACTTGATTCCAATACATTTTTGGAAATCTTGTAAGAAGCTCCTAAACCACATTAGATCTTCTCCTTTTTGCGACCGCGCAACTGCTAAATTGTTTAATTGGTACGGATCAGCGTTTAAGTCGTACATCTCTTCGAAATTCTGGGAATGAGATAATATTCAAGAAATCAATACAGCTATTGAATAGTTCAGATATTGCATATTAGGGGTGGAATATTACTTCGGCATCATCGAATCGACAGTAGACAACATTCGTGTCATTGGTCAGAATACGAAAGCACGCGTATGTGTTGTTAAATGCATCCTCGCAGATGCATCCGGGTTCACATTGCTAAAAGATTGTTAGGAGTCATTTATCATCAATTCACCATAACCATTGTCAGAATTAAGTGCATAGTCACCGAGACACCGCCGCCGGCGTATTGAGGACAGTCTTTCGGGGGTTCCACTTTACCCTCCCCTTTGTATTCGATGAGGAATAATGGCCGCCATAATGCCAGAGTTATCACAGTTGGGTTGAAAAGAAGAGGGACAAAAGACATGCCATCGATGTCGGGCGCAACTCGCAACCCCGCCAATTCGATAAACGTCGGTGCAAAATCAATACTTGCAACCGGAGCCTTTCATATTGCAACAATAGTCTTTGTATTCTATGATAGTTCATTATTCAATACATTTGTATCATTTACCGTAATGACAGTATCGCTTGCGATGCCGGGCCCGGAAACAACTAAAGGAACCCGTAAATCGAAATCGTACATTTGCCGCTTATCTTTTGGTAGTGAGAACTGGCCTATAAACGAAGTAACATACCCTTTTTACAAAACTTATCATATTAGTTGGTTTCCATCCTTTCGGTTATAGACAGTTTAAGAAATTTCGAATCGTTAAACATTTTGAAGGGCTGATGTTCGACAAGTTGTTTTGCAATTTTATAAATAGTACGTAACGGATAAAGCCCATTGTATGCAATTATCTATAGTAATGGAGGATGAAGGGGATGAACCTACCGTAATGGTAACCATTATCCGAAGCGAAGAACACGAATGTACTCCTAATAAGGTCCTTTGCGCGAAGCACCTCCATTAAACTTTCGATCAAGTCATCAACAGATAATAAAGTTCTGAGTCTAATAAATAGAAATTCTTAATTTTATAACTGAAGACCTGAAATTTAATGGGAATGGGAGCGTAGCTTGCCTATTCCTGTAAATGTCATCGATCTCATCGGTTATCGCATCCGGAAGGTAATCGGGTGCTTCTCGGATCAACCAATGTTTAGACTAGAAAGCATTTCGTGGTTACGTCTTTTCGTAAGATTATGTTAAACACATTATTAACTTACGGGCCCTCCTGATACATTATAATTGGGGGTTCTGGGTGCCGTTACATTTTCAAATGCTGTTCTATACGTTGGGAAAGGGGTAAAAGGTGCATGCGAGGCTGGAACAGACATCATAGCGAAAAAGGGACTTTGCGATGTATCGTGGTGTTCGATGAATTTGTTCGCGCGTTCACTCTGTGGGTTGACATAAATTGATATAAAATAAAAGTTTTTCCTAGAGCCTTATTTTCCACACTTACTATAACATTGGTCAAGTAGTCTTTGTCATTGTCCCCATGAACTTCGGCTTCGCCATTCACGGATAACGTGTAATTGTAGTACGCCGAATTACCTACCTGAAAAAGGCGGGATAGGGTTGGTTGCGAAGTTTCGACACCGATACGTACTCAGCTAGCTGTCTACTGGCATTATATTACAGATTATCCTCATAGTCATCACATTTTATTATATAAAGCTAATAGACACCCCAGTACTTCGGTAAACTTCAAAGTTACCAATCCGTTCCAATGGTCCCATCCAGTGGGAACGTGTCGCGTCCCGCCAGCATTTTCAAAGCCGTACTGTTAAAAATATTTTTGTTTTAAATTTATGGGTGTAGCCATTGAAATAATATAAATTTAAAGGAAGTCCCTAACTAGATTTAAGTATTTTCCAGCATAGAAAGTGGTGTAATTTGCTTTCTTCAAATGCGATACGAACGTATTCGTCTCTTGGTCATTCCGCCACATCGGACCGTTGCAATTTCCACTCAGACTGTTGTTCAGTGTCCCATGGTTATGTTGATATTTACCTGTTAGAATACTAGCCCTACTAGGGCAACATAGAGGTGTTGAAACAAACTGTGGATCAAATTTTGTCCCAAAGTTAATTAATTATATGCAGCGAACTTCCAATGAATCCGTAAAAAACGCAAATCTTTAACAACTTTATCAACTTACAGCATTTGAGAATGTTGTACCACTTTTTTGCAATAAACTTTTCAATTTTGGCATGTAATCCTGTATAAATACAACATTTATCGGGATAAAAGCCTGAAGTTGGCAACATTTCTTGTTTCTCACTCTGACCTATCGATGGCGCCACTGTACATAGCGACGAACCAAGGATCGCTATGGTACGTACGCCTGGACACAAGATGGCGTCCAAATTTTCATTGTCGCTATTCTTTTACATAGTGACTCTAAACCGTATTGGACGTGAGCGCCGCCAAGCGGAAGGAGTGAGAAACAAGAATGCGATCGTTGACGTTGATTGCTGTTTACTCACCATGCCACCAAGTTGGAAATCTTGGTCATCCGTCAATATAAACACAATGTTCGGACGTTTGGAACCCTCTTTCAAGTGGTCACTTACATTTTCGCCTAAATGCCACTGCGAGACTGTACAAAGTATCAAGAATAAGTGTAAACACCGCCTTCGGTAAGCGTACATTTTGGCCAGTGGTTCTCACGTTTTCCGCTTGGTGGCGCAATCCGACTGACGGCCATTGGTGGAAGCGCTCCATCGAACGAAATTCAAACAATGAATTTTTTTTCCAAGTTCCAACCGTCATTTTCAGTCGACATTCTTCACATTCCACGATTGTTTCTTCGCCGACATCGTTAATTATTCAATCCCAGTGCTTTTCAGAAGAACATTACCAAGTTATTACATCGGAGTTTGTGTTTATAGACAGTTTAGAAAAGATTATCAGCGTTTATTTTTCGTATTCACGAAATTTCGAGTCGAGGAATTCGACGGAAAAATGAAGATATCCAAGGGTTCTCAACGTGTTTTCTACTTCAATTTGCATGGAATATCAACAAAAACGTGAGTAAAAACTAGTTTATGTTTAGTGTTACTGTAATTATCTTCGATCTGGGTTTAAAACTAGTCTAAAATAGGAAATTTGTTGAATTTATCCGAATTTATCGCAATTTTGGTGCCGCCATCTTGGTGATTCTATTGGTTAATAGCTTAATAAATGCAACCAATGAGATCATTGGTAAAAATTTATCTTTGGAGTATGTTCTACAACAATTTCTGGCCATAAATAAAAAATACACAAGTTTATTACAATAAATATTATACTGATTTGTTTTATTAATTATAGGAAATTTTCCCCAAAAAATTTTAAATAATTCAAATTTAATAATGAAAAAAATATTTATTACAGTCACTTTATATTAGTAAATTCAATGATATAATTCATATTTAAATATAACATGGTCTGGCAGATAGATGGAAGAAGTTGGTAATTTACAATTTATAAATTTGTTCGCGTATTACTTTTAGTTATTGTTTGGTTCAATTTGCTGTAAATATGAATTGTTTATTTAATGAAATAGTTTAAAACACTAGCAGTGTGTACCTATATTTATTAAATCAAAATACTTTTAATTGTAATACACATATATTCAATTTAACTGGGAATCTGTCCGCGCCGAACTTTCGTACGTGTCGAACGTTGAGCCCCATGTCCTCCAAGTATCCACTGTGTCATACAAATTTTCTTCTGTTGGATGTTTAATGTTTGACAGATTCTGAGAAGACTGTAAAAAACATAAACTTCATTATTTATACATAACAAAATATTTTATATTCACTAAAGACTTGCACAGCAAAACTCGGTTAAAATAATACGAACTCCGCCGTGTTGGAAAATTTGATTCATATTATCCGAGATTCGTTTTATCAATTTAACATGTGGTTGTATTACAGGTTGGCCGAGACTTTTAAATTAGTTTGTAATAACCGAGGGTTCGTATTAAAAGGGTTCGTATTAACGAGGTTTTACTGTATGTCTATATTTACCGTATCTGTGACATAAGCAAGTCTACTCTTGATCTTCTCCAGGAGTGAATTAGGTTCCTGTTTTTCCAAATTAAATGTCACTGATCTCCTTGGTTCGTAATGGGCTTCATCCCCATTCCCACGTTTGATGGGTGTACTACTGAACGGCGACACGTTTACCGGCTTCGATGCCGCGAACGTAGACCTTGAATGGACTTGTTTGATATTTAATTGTGGGGCTGTAACAAAGAAATAACAATTAGCAATCAAATATTAATACAAGTTTGTTACCGTACGTACTTTGATTGTCGTATCGGTAAATGACTATTGGCTCATCGTCACCGAGGCCGCAGAACGCTACCAGGTGATCGAGAGGATGGAAAACACAGCAATGGATTATTCCCTCCTGAGGAAGATTAGAGTAACTTGCTACTTTGTCTCCTGTTGTAACATTATGGACAACCACATTTCCTTCTTCGCTCCCGCTGAATATGTACGTCCCACACGGTGACACGCAACTCCGAATCCTTTCCCGCATGTTAAGCAGCCCAGTATACCGTTGAAATAGAATTTGCCTTTGAAGATAAACCCCATAATTACAACCAATTCCATTAAAAAATTTAACATTAGGTTAACGGATCGCGTACTTGACCGTGTCCATCAGGTAGATACGACTGTCCTGAGAATGAATGACTAGATTTCGGCCATTAGGATGAAAATAGATATGATTTATAACAGTTCCCTGAAGTTCTTTGTCACTTATTTCTGCGTACAGTGACCAATCTTCCGTAATCCCTGAAAAACACATCGTATCGACACGATACAAGTGATTTCGGGTGTTACAGCTGTTAACATGTGGTCTTAACTGAATATAATATTCCCGTCCAAGATTTCATTAATTGGTCTGCCCTCTCCCCTTATATGATGAAAGTAGACTCACCAGTGCACGGTTTATTGTCGGCGAGTCTACTTTCACCCTAATTAGGGGTAGAGGAACATCACCGCCACACATGTGCAAGCCACATGTGGTCTTAACTTAATATAAGCTACCTTGGTGCCGTGGATGGGCAGTTACGTGGCAGTTCCAAACGCATATTGTACCGGTACTGTCTGCCGAGAAGAGTTTCAGACCTTGGGCATCGAAACAAATGCTGTTTACGTGGCCACGGTGTCTGTCTAATTCTTGAAGGAGCTAATAACAAGAATTACTCGGTTGATGCAAGTGACACGTATAACATATTAGGGTAACATCCTTAAGGTCCATCATGGTTACCGGTTACTGGTGGCTCATGATGTCGTAAGGATAAACCCTAGAAGATGAACAAAATAAGACTAAACCTGTGCAGATCTGTCTTCCGCACTGATCTTCCAAAGTCGGACGGTGTGATCGTAGCATCCGGTGACGATCAAGGATGCAATATGCGGATGGAACGAAGCGGCGTACGTGAACGATGGGTGGGGTAACACGATGCTGTTTCCACTGTCCAAAAGCCAGAATCTGAACCGAATACACCAAATGTAATTCTCATCTAAAGTTTGTCCCGGAGTCACTTAGGTACCCTGTGATCCGACAATTTCATGACCCACCACTAATCCGACACTTTAAAAGTGCCGAAGCGTACCGAAAGGTGCAACAAGAGCACACGTGGCCAGGTATGAAATTGGACATTAAACTGTATTGCTGAGGATGTGTAGGATACTGTCTAATAACCCGTGGGGAAACAATGTTTCCGTGATTCGTACCTGCACGTTGCGTCTCCCGATGCCGACACAATGTATTTGCAATCATGTGACCAATTCAGATCGTAGATTAACCCGTGGTGCTTTTGAAGGCATCGTATCCATTTACCGGATGGAATCTGTAAATTCAATCAATTTAAGTAACCCGTGATTACATTTCGTCGTCACCGGTAACGTACCAGAAACATGGAGATGTAGTTTGTGTTGCCGTCAGAACACCCGCAAGCTAATATCCTACCGAGAAATTATTCACGTTAAATTATGGTACTGTTAGGTAACGACAGCGAATACGAATAAAATGCTTATTTTGAAAGTACAGCACATTTCGCAAGTTTCTTGCATGCAAATTATTCCAGTGCAACATTACTATGGGTTTGATATACGAAATATTGCATACAAAAGCTCTTCAAGCAACAAAGTTGCGAAAGTTACGAATCGTGAAATTTTTTAATTCGGTACAGATATCTCTTTTAATTCGTATCCAAATGAAATAAAAAAAATTTAATACGTAGTTTGGTTCATCCTTAACGTCATGTCGTTTTCAATTTGTTAGATTTATAACTTGTTTTTTTAAATAAAAATTAAAACTAACACAAACTTAGTTTTTCGGTAACGAGTTCCAAATGCTTATATTTTTTTGTATAATCATGGAGGGTTATTTTCAAAAATGAAAAACGCCATGATGTCAGATAAGAACCAAACTACATTGTGAAATTTTATTGTTCCATTTGGAATTAAATTGAATAAGATTTCTTGATCTTAACGGCAAGATTTATTCGAGAAACTCGACTTCAGCAATTTTATTGCACGTGTTGCTATCTCACGCAACTTTTAACATAGGTAGCCCATAGGAATATTGCACTGCAATATCTTGCATGCAAGAAAGTTGCAAAATCAGCCAAACTTTGTTGAAAAACATGTTTTTCTATTCCACATTGATATTAGATAAAATTATATGATTATTTACTTTCCATCTGGTGAAAAGGCACAGACTAGACATCCTTTGGTACCACCGGGTAAATTCACCAGGATTTTATTAGGGATTTTGCAGTTTTGACCCGGTAGACGGTCCCAAGTTGAGAACTCGTGTTTTTGCGACTGGGAAATTCTGGAACTATTTTAATTAAAAATTCCATTAAAATTTCATTTAAAATATACCAGGCTTATACATCATTTTTAAAGAATTTACCTTGCGGTTTCTCCGTCGGTTACCGTATTACAGAAATCTTGTAGAGAAATATGTCCTTGTTCCTTAAATTCAATATAAATGAATTTAATAAATTATAATTCCCATATTTAATTTATGAAAAATTTGGTGTTGCATTTAGAAATAATATATACTAATTTTACATTATAAAATAAGGCAGATATAAACCTTTTGTGTCGGCATTGCGGATCGCAGTCCCGGCTGCGGTGTTTCAACGTTTAAAATGGGGGTTACGGTAACATGTAGACTACCTGGATACCGTACCCTGGTAGTATTTGACCACCATAGAAATATCTAAATGAATTAAAAAACCCATTAGTGAGTGTAATTTTTGAAATAATTGACACTATTTTGCGGCAACCGTGGAAAATAAATACTTGTTTAATGTTAATAGAAACTTGTTTAAAGTTGATAAAAAGTTGTTTATGATTAATAGAAACTTGTTTAAAGTTAATAGAAACCTTTTTAAAGTTAATCGAAACCTTTTTAAAGTTAATCGAAACCTATTTAAAGTTAATCGAAACCTTTTTAAAGTTAATAGAAACTTTTTTAAAGTTAATTGAAACTTATTTAAAGTAATAGAAACTTGTTTAAAGTTAGCAAAAACTAGTTAAAGATTCATATAAAGTTGTTTAATATTATCAAAAACATAAAAACTTTTTTACAATTAATAAAAACTTGTTTAAAATCAATAAAAACTTGTTTAAAATTAATGAAAACGTGTTTAAAATTAATAAAAACTTGTTTAAAATTAATAAAAACTGGTCCAAAATAAATAAAAAATTGTTTAAAATGAATTAAAAATTTTACTAGTAATACTATTAAAAACTAGTTAAAAGAATTAAAAACTTATAAAAACTTGTTTAAAACAATAAAACCTGTTTAAAATTAACAGAAACTTGTTTAAAATGAATAAAAAATTGTTTACAGTTAATAGAAACTTTTCAAAATTAATAAAAACTTGTTTAAAGTAAATAAAACATTTTATAAACTTGTTAAAAGTAACAAAAACCTATAAAAACTTGTTTAAAATTCCTAAAAACATTTTAAAAACTTGTTTAAAATTCCTAAAAACATATAAAAACTTGTTTACAATTCCTAAAAACATACAAAAACTTGTTTACAATTCCTAAAAACATACAAAAACTTGTTTAAAATTACTGAAAAACTTGTTAAAATCAATAAGATTTTCTAAAAACGTAATTTTTAAATAATTTGCTTTATTTCGTGACAATCGTGTTGCCGATGAAACTCCAAATAATTCAAAATTTGTAAAATAATGGGAAATGTGGACTGTAATTAATCTGTAAATATATACAAATGTAACCAACATTTGCTTTTCCTGGTGCTGATTGTACTCTGTGTCTCGGTGGATGGTACAACTGCAGTTGCATTTTCCGCTTGGCGTTTATAACTCCGTTCTTCCCGACAACCTACGTGGCGTAAAACTGAATTAGACATTATCATATTTAAATTATAACTAAATATCTAATTTGTATCGGCTTTATTTGTCTGGACACCTATATAATAATACATCACCTTTAAAAAGGCCCACGCGATACGAAACCATCCATTTTGCTGGTTGCGCGTTGAATCTTCTCCGCAACTTGCCGTTAAAAAATCCAAAACCTGGAAAACCATTAAATATCTTTATAAAACAATATTAAAATTAAATATATTTCTAGTGTTTTACCTCAAAAAATATGATCACATCTGGTTTCTCGGTGACAAAATGATGAAAACTTTCATTGTATAAAATTGTTTCTTCCCAACGCGGCACGACGGACCTTCAATTTATACATTTAAATATTTAATTTGATATTAAAAACAGCAAATATTGTATTTAATACACACTTTTGTTGTTTGAAATGAAATGGTTTGGTCATAACAGGCAATATATAGTCAACTTTATCATTTTGGCTTTCGTAAAATGAAGTCACCGGTCGTGACCTGGAATACGAAAACTTCAATAAAACTTTATTATAAATGAAAAATGCAATATAATTTTGTAAATTTATTTATTTACCTGTGTAATTTTTTCACGTAGTTACCTGTGTGCAAGTCAATGATATGAATTTGCACCAATGGGTGATTTATGTGTGCCGTTAATTGAAGCCGGTCCACGCGGTGTATTGTAATTGCGAGAATTTCTTCATTATTTGTTGTTGGTGATGATGGCGTTTGTTGGAAAACATCTGATTTTGTTACATTCTCAGAAACAGTTGCACCTGAGAATTTATATATAATTTTTTTAGTAATTATATAAGTGGATAGAAAATAGGCTTATATTAAAAATAGTGCATTTGGCTTCCTGGGATTATTACAGTTAATAAAAACTTGTTTAATAATAGTAAAAAGTTGTTTAAAACTAATAAAAACCTATAAAAACTTGCTTGAAATAATAGAAACGTTTAAAAAATGGTTTAAATTTATAAAAAATGTAAAGAAAAATTTAAAAACTTGTTTAGATTTATTAAAAACGAATAAAAACTTGCTTAGATTTATTAAAAACGAATAAAAACTTTTTTAGGTTTACAGAAAAATATAATTCGTTCAAAATTTATAGAAACGTAAATTTAAAAGCTTTTAAATCAATAGAAACTTGTTTCAATTTATATAAACCTAAATAAAAACTTGTTTAATATTACAGAAACGTTTATAAAAAGTTGTTTAAGTTTATAGAAACCTATATAAAAACTGGGTTAAGTTTATAAAAACCACTCTTGTCAAAACGTATATAAAAACTGGTTTAAATTTATAGAAACGTAACTTGTTTCAATTTATATAAACCTAAATAAAAACTTGTTTAATATTACAGAAACGTTTATAAAAAGTTGTTTAAATTTATATAAATCTAAATAAAAACTTGTTTAATATTACAGAAACGTTTATAAAAAGTTGTTTAAATTTATAGAAACCCAAATAAAAACTTGTTTGAATTTATAGAAACTTGTATAAAAACTTATTTGAGTTTATAGAACTGTTTCAATTTATAAAAACCTAATGAAAACTGGGTTAAGTTTATAAAAACGTATATAAAACTTGTTTAAAATAATAAAAACTTATATAAAAACTTGCTTAAAAAATAGAAACTAAAATAAAAGCTTGTTTAAATTTATAGAAACATATATAAAAACTTGTTTGAGTTGATAAAAACCTATGAAAACTGTTCGAGTTTATAAAAACCTATGAAAACTGTTCGAGTTTATAAAAACCTATGAAAACTTGGAATTTATAAAAACCTATAAAAACTTGCAATTTATAAAAACCTATGAAAACTCTTTGAGTTTATAAAAACCTGCAAAAACACTTACTTAACTCTATAAAAACTTGTTAAAATCGGTACAATTTTCTAAAAACCTACTTCAATTGATACTAAAAAACATATTACTACTACTTCTATAGTTGAAATTAATAAACCAAGTGCACTATATATTTTCGGTTTTTCATTTACTTTTCGATTTGGCAATTCTGTCGCGTCTCGATGTTCGCGCGATCCCTTCCAAATGCGACATTTTCCTTTCCACATCTTTTCCTTTGATTTTGCCAGATAATAGTAACTTATTTTCCTCATCTGAAACAAGTTTTTGATGATCTTCTTCCACTTTTTCATCCGAATCTTCATTTTCTTTCGTGATTAACTGAAAATCACTTCGCGCGCCGCTTCGGACTGTTGAAGATTTTGTCAGTTTTTCTTTAATATGGTCCTGATTTTCTATAATTTGATGCTGTTTCTCTATAATTTGATGCTGTTTTTCATTGGAATTCTCTTCTATTTCACTGGAACTTGGCACATGATGAACATCTGCTTTCGTAATAATTTCTAGTTTTTGCGGTTCGGTTTTTGCAAAATTGCCCGAAACATTTTTCACTTTCTTTCTCTTATTTTTCTTCTTTTCTTCACTTTTAATATTTCTTACTTCTTTTACGTCTTTTTCAAATGATGGATTAACTAATCCTTTAATTGAAACAAATAATATTATATTATTTTAAAATTTTTGTCCAATTTTTTAATAAAAAAATATATAAATAAAATAATACAAACCTTTTTCTTCTTGGTTATTTTCATGGTAAACTTGTGAAAAACTTGTTGAAATACTTTCCTGAGCTGATGTAGACTCTAAATCAACTTCATTTCTTTGCAATGACTGCAACTGAAATTTAATTACGTAATTTAAAATTATTGAAATTTAAAAATAAATAAATTAGGGAATTTAATTTAGAAAAATAAATAAAATAATTACCAATATTTCTTCTTTGTTAGATTTTCTGAAAACAAGTATTCCAACTCGTTGAATGTATTAATAAAACATTAGTTTATGTTAAAATACTTACATTTTAGGATCTTTTAAAGCAGTTTTGATGATTTTATCAAATCTAGCTCGAGTTCTTTCTTTTACTGAAACATGTTTCTTTGTTGCTGCTCAAATAAAACACATAAATAATTTAAAACTTATAAAAACCTGTTGAAATTATCGTAAATTTGATGAAAATTGATTAATCTTACCCAATGGAAGACGTTCTTCAGAGTTTAGCACCATTGTGATCAAACGCTTTGTTATTATATATAGAACTCTGTTGCTATGGCAACATCCAAGTTAAAAACCTTGGTTAAAAACGAACTTTTCTGCCGTTTATTCCTGGTTACGTTATGCTAAATATGCTTAAAAATACGATAATCATCCAGTTTATGACGTCATTAAGTCGCAGCCAGTGAAATTTATAAGTCCTTGTAGGGTTTAAAATCCCGAAATTTACGAGCCGTTGCTTGATGTTACTCGTGACATGAGAATCTCCGAAATGAGATCCGTTTGAAGAGGTCGATGGGTTTTTATAGTGGGCGTGGCTTAGAGAGTATTCTTATTGACCAATGGCGGGCATTCATCCTCCTTGATCATCGCGACGCCATTGATGATCAACCAATCGATGTTCATCATGGAGCTCATCCAAAATGTGTACCGCCTAAACGTGACGTGTTTGGCGATCATTGGATTTCTGTGCACCAATCGCGTGCAACCGTTCATTTTTGAAAATTTGAAAACGTTCCATTTTGGAAAACGATCGTTAACGGTCATTTAAATGGCGATCATTGGATTTGTGTCCACCAATCACGTGCAGCCGTTCATTTTTGAAAATTTGAAAACGTTCCATTTTGGAAAACGGTCGTTGGGCGATCTTTGGATTTCTGTGCACCAATCCCGTGCAGCTGTTCATTTTTGAAAATTTGAAAACGTTCCATTTTGGAAAACGGTCGTTAACGGTCATTTCGATGGCGATCATTGGATTCCTGTGCACCAATCATGTGCAGCCGTTCATTTTTGAAAATTTGAAAACGTTCCATTTTGGAAAACGGTCATTCACGAGCGCCATTTTGAAAAACGGTTATAACATCATCACTAAAGGTTAAATCTTGGTCAAAATTATGAAAAATAAGACATTTTAGATACATGATAGTCCGTAAAACTTAGTTCTTTATAAATGATAATGAAGAAAATACATTTCAACGTTTGTAACCCTTTTTAAATCGTTTTTATTTCGAATATTTACAGCATCTGTTTTTAATAACTCCTTTGCACTTTTGCATTTAAAAAGCAAGCGTGTCACATTATTCTTATCCCTGAACGATATATAACATTACTTAGCCTATTTATCTTTACTTTCTGCTGTATTTCAATGTTTTTACTGAATAGTTTACTAAATAGTTAACTAAATAGTGTGAGCATCGGAAAGGCTTAATTTCCCGATAAAAGGCGCTTCGAAGCTTCCGATGTAAATATTATCATTATATTCAAACACATCGGTCACTGTTGCTATTTTATATGCAGTTGGATCTTGGAAACTGGATACTATTTTGCCATCCATATCTAATTCAACTATTATTGAATGTTTCGGAAGAAAGATGTCGTACCAATGAAGCGGCAGAATCTAAAATGAAAAATCCCAATTATTAACCCGAACAAAATAACAAAATTGATTATTTAAAAAAGCAAATGAAGCAAACCTTTGCAATGAATTTTCTTAATGATGGAAATGGTCCAGTGTAATCCATAAATTGTGATAGAATATTATTAGCGTAACGCGTGTAACTCATTCCAACGTAGAAGTTACCGCGGCTGTTTAAGCGAATGTTGTCGGGGAACCCCGGCAAATTCTCAGCCCAAACATCACTTTTACCGGCATTTGGGCCAGAAAGATAATATCTGTCAGGAAAGATTAAAATATAAAAATATGTGATTAATGAGATTACGTAATAGCTAATTGATTTAATTTTCAATTAATATTATATTGTGGTATTTTATGTTTATGGCATTTTATGTTTATGGTATTATATATTTGATTTACATTGAAATCCTGCATGTGCTGAGCTCATTAATGACGATGAAAGATTCGTCTGGGGACAGCGCAATTCCATTGGCGAAGTAGATGCCGGTTAGCAGGGTTTTGGCTTGTTTAGTTTTCGGATCGTAAACCATTAAACGTCCCAAATTATTCAATTCCAGGATCTAGAATTAGAAAAATGTGTTAGGTAATTATTATTTTTAGTGATTTACCAAAATAGTGACATAATAAGTAATGTTTAAAATAAATAATATATTGTAACACTATGTAATTTTTAGTAGTTTAATTTTTAATAAATAATATTATAAACAAATTATATTTAATAAATCAATTTTCTAATGTAATTGATAACATTTCAATAAATACTAATTAATCAATTCATCAATTCCAATAAATCCATTTTGTTAATCAATTGATCAAATTCCAATAAATCCATTTTCTTAATCAATTGATCAAATTCCAATCAATCCATTTTATTAATCAGTTCATAAAATTCCAATCAATCTATAAAGTCAATTTTAAAATCTATATTTTCAATTAAAACATTCTCATTAAATTTCTATTCGCTATCAAACAGTACGTATCAATAAGACTATATTTCCAATAAATATATATTATCAATAAAAATCTATTTTCAATAAATCCAATCAATTACTTCGTATCGATTATTCCTCCTGTCCCATTTGCTGGACGATTCCGTAAAATAGATCAAACCACTTTTGGAGATTTCCAATCCGTTTAGGAATTTAAACGGCACGCCGTTGATTCCTATTTTGATAAAAATAATGCAAATTAGCCTCATTTATTTATGCAAATTTGGAAAAAATGATAATTACCAGTTTCAGCTGGAATCAATACATCTGTGACACCTAGTGGGACTTGAACCTTCAATAGACCTTTATAAGCATCGGCAACGTATAGACTTCCATCGGTAGCGAATCGAACTGCGTTTGGTCTTCCGCAAATATGTTCCAGCTCAGCTTTGCCTGAAACGATTTATATTTAACATGTAAATAAGAATTTAAAGAAATATTTTATGAATTAAAAACATTGAATTAAATTAAGATTTTATGAAATAAATTGCAGCGTCGAAAACCGATGCAACTGCGTATTGGTAACAATAGTATAGCAGGGCGGTTAGGAACCGGAAGTATGTGGGCGTGGTCAATTTTTTGGCTTGCTGTGATTGGTCCGCCCTAACCGGAAGACCCTGAAGTACGGGCATGGTCAATTTTGCCCAGCGGTTAATTAGGTATGTTAACTTGGCCACGCCTACCTACATCCGGTTATGGTGGACCAATCACAGCAGGGCAAATTTGTCCAGACCCCCTACTTCCGGTTAGACCGGACAAATCACAGCAGGGCGAAATTGACCATGCCCATCTTCCAGTTAGGGCGGACCAATCGCAGCAAGTCAAAAATTGACCACGCCCACATACTTCCGGTTGTGACATCACTTCCGGTTTTCACTGTTCTTCCATTTTCTTTTCAAAATAAGACTCCATAATAATACAAATCATACAATTTTGCGCGAGGACTGATATTTTGAAATTATAATTGATTTTATTTAACATTTTAGTTGAATCGTTCTTCCATGCTGTACTTCAATTAACCAACCACAGTATGGGTGATCTTCCCCTGTCCTTGTTATCAGTGTCATGTCCGTAAGGTCCCCATTGCTGGAGACATGGAACTGAACTATACGGCCATCACCGAGTCCCGTATACAGATGCCCTGGAAAATGGCAACATGGAAGAATGTTATCCTGAAATTCCCTGACTTAATATAATAAGAAATTACCATCAGGATCAGATGTGAAGGATTCAGGTGCATAAACTTGATTCTCATAAAGCCTTTTTGCCTTTTGAAGCTTGGTGTTAAGTGCAAGAACACCTTCCAGGTATGGGGGACTTGGGTAGCTAAAAAAGTAAGAATTGCTGCAGCATATCTGCAGAATTCCTGCAGGTATGCTGCATAACTTACCGGAAATACTGTGGATCATCCAAAGGTGAGGGTAAAAGACCAATAAGCATGGCGATTATGCCAATAAGAAACGTTGCAATCACAACAGACCACCTAAATAAGAAAACGTGCGATTTTTTTGAAAATTTGACCGTTATAAATGAAATTGATTAGTTTTGATCGATCGAACTTGCCTCATATTGCGTCGCAGTTTGTTTCAACCTTTTCTCGATCAATCTTTGAAGAAATGGACCATGCTAGGCTCAGTGTTAATTAAAAGAAGCCAGTTTAATTATAATTAAGTTACCTGAAACCGAAAACGAGACATAATCACTAGAGACAGGCATGTGTTTGGCTTCACGAGCGGCACCAATATGAGCGCCACCTGGCGGATTGACAACAGAAATAACGATTGCGGCGCTTTTCCGTCGCGTCCAATCGAACGGCGAGGAAAAGACGCTCATCTGCGCATGCGCACATCGAATAGCAGCAGGAAATTCGCAGTTTTCAATGATGTTTGAGTAAGATAAAAGTGCAGATGGTCGTG
The DNA here is from genome assembly GCA_034696005.1 of Glomeris marginata. Classification (NCBI taxonomy): domain Eukaryota; kingdom Metazoa; phylum Arthropoda; class Diplopoda; order Glomerida; family Glomeridae; genus Glomeris; species Glomeris marginata. Next base: position 4,796 of record JAQFZQ010000490.1, on the reverse strand, counting down.
AAAATCCTGATATAGTCATGATATTTTGGATTCGAATGCCAGTAGACACCCTGAAATAGTGACTAAATAGTATTTAGTGTAAATAGTGAGTTAATAGTGACTAAATAAATACTAAATTATATAATGACTACATATCTACTATAGACTATAGTGACTAAATACTGTCTAGTGACTAAATAGTGTCTATTAAGTGACTAAATAGTTAGTTATTAGTGTAAATAGTGAGTTAGTAGTGACTAAATAGTGAGTTAATAGTGACAAAATAAATCCTAAATATAATGACTAAATACCTATTAAATAGTGACTAAATAGCTACTAATTTAAATAGTGACTAAATACGTAGCTACTAAATAGTGACTAAATATCATGTTTATTTGTCGTTCAATAAGTCAATTCCTAATTACTGTAAAAATGTATACCCCTTTACTGTAAATTGCTCTTTACATCTTTTAAGTGACTGACATGCTTTGACAAAGGTTTGACAGTTGAAATGAGATCAAACTTGTAATAAACTTGCTAAATGCACTGGCGGCAACATTTTAAAATTAGATATAAAAAAAAATCAAAATGGCGTCGTTTTGTAAATTATAACTTGCTTTTCAAGACAGAATGTTACTTAGTCCTGTTATATGATGCCATCATATTTTATTTGGCTTTCTTCCAAATTGACAAGTTGACTGTATAAAAAAAGAAGAAACTTGTAAATTATTAGCCCCGCCCACCACAGCACTAAAGTTGTTCCTTGAGGGAGAGAGAGCAAATAGAGAAAACAACACGTGCATGGGAAAGAATGTGTTTTTAAACTAGCCTCTAATACGAGGCCCTTGTAAAATTTCCTTTCCCACGCTGCCTATTGCTGATTTGTTCCTTTCCACCCTCCCTTGACCTGAAAGTGGACTGGTCCAAAAAGTTTGGTTGTGTTAGGAGAGTTTGGAGAGTCAGAATAATTTGAAAAGCAAGAGGGGAAAGATGATGGGGTGCACTTGGGTGGCCCTGATGGCCACTTTGGTGTCCATGGCCCCAATGGCCCTTGGGATCCTAAATCCGCCATACTTTAACCTTGCTGAAGGTCGTCGAATTACAGCAACAGCCACCTGTGGCGTTGGTGTATCTGGGCCAGAACTTTACTGTAAATTAGTTGGGGCACATGCGGATCAAAAGGATAACCCGAATGTGAACCTGATCCAGGGCCAAGTGTGTGACTTCTGTGATCCAACGGATCCAAACTTGTCCCACGGAGCCGAATACGCGATTGATGGATCGGAAAGATGGTGGCAGTCGCCACCATTGTCAAGGGGAAATAAGTACAATGAGATCAATGTCACAATTGACCTGGGACAGGTAGGAATATGAGATTTGTTGATCTGATTGGATCTGTTTGGATCTGTTTTGATTTGTAGTATTTAGTTGAGGATTTATTACGAGGCAGTTTAGTTGGGAAATGTTTGTGTGAGAAATGAAAGTTATGTGTTTGATCATTTCTGATCATTTTTGATCACTTTGTATTAGAAAATGATAAGTTTGGATTTGTTCGGATCTGTTTTCATTTATAATAGGTTATGAATAATGAAACAATTGGTAAATATTTCTTTATAAAATGAATGTGATAACTTTGATCATTTCTGATCACTTTGATCACATTTGTAAACTAGTATTATGTATTAGAAAATGATCTGTTTGGATTTGTTCGGATTTGTTTTCATTTATTTTCATTTATAATAGTTTATGAATTATGAAAGATATGGTAAATGTTTCTGTTTAAAATGCATGTGACAATTTTGATCATTTCTGATCACTGATCACATTTGTAAACTAGTATTATGTATTAGAATATGATCTGTTTGGATTTGTTTTGAATTTTAATATTATTTGACTATTTATTACGAGGCAGTTGAGTTGGAAAATGTTTGTGTGAGAAATGAAAGTGATAGGCTTCATAATTTCTGATCACATTTGATCAATTTTCCCATTTATGTAAAATGTATTATGTATTAGAAAAATATGTTTGGATTTGTTTGGATCTGCTTTCATTTATAATAGTTTATTAATTATGAAACAGTTGGTAAATGTTTCTGTTTAAAATGCATGTGATAATTTTGATCATTGCTAATCACTTTTGATCACTTTGATCATTTTTGTAGTCGCCAATTGATTTGTTCAGTTATTTATTAATTGAATTATGAGACAGTTGGTGAATGTGTTTTGTGAAAAAATGCAGGTGATAATTTTGATCATTTCTGATCACTTCTGTCATATTTGTAAACTAGTATTGTGTATTAGAAAATGATCTGTTTGGATTTGTTCAGATCTGTTTTCATTTATAATATTTTATGAATTATGGGACAGTTGGTAAATGTTTCTGTTTAAAATGAAAGTGATAATTTTGATCATTTCTGATGAATTTTGATCACTTTTATCAGTTTTGTAAAATGGTCCATATTCCAAATTGATCAGTTTAGATTTGTTTTCATTTTTTATAATAGTTAATGAATTTAGAGGTGTTGGTAAATATTTGTGAAAAATGATTGTAATAAATCTGATCACTTGTGATCACTTCTGATCATTTTGGCCATAATTAATAATATATTAGTTTATTTCCAATCACTTTATTTACATAAATTAATAATTGTTGCCAATTTAAAGGTTACAAAGTTTGATCAATTTTGATCACATTCGGTCAGAAATCAAAGAAGCTGTTCTATTATATTTGATCATTTCTGATCACTTTTAATGATTTAATAGTATATATTTAAAAGATTCAAAAATAAATGAAATTACATGTAACTAAATAAATATTACATAATTATTACATTACTATTAAACAATAATTATCTTTTTATTTTCGCTGTGGATTAAAGTCATTCTTAACCTTGGAACAAGACAAACTATATGTGATTTTCAAACGTGTCATTTTCTGTTTGCTGAAGGGCGTGGTTTCAGTTACCATGTTAAAGTGCAGGAAAGTAGAATATATTTAACTTTTCCTTTTGCCAGGTTAAAAATAAAAATAACGCCTCCATGTTGTTTCCCAGCATGCTTTGCGAACATTTGAAACACCTCCTTATAAGGTCACGTGACATGAAGTTCCAATTTGTCATTATTTTCCATGAAATGTGAAATGATATAAATGAAATAAATACAATTTTGTAATTGGGTTGGCCCCAAAATGGCGCCTGTTGGAAACCGATAGGCAATAAATCAGAAAGGAAATAGCCTCTTATCTCTAATAGCATATAGGAAAAGGAAGTGCATTTTAGTATAGGGTTCATATGCTAAAGGTTATAATACAATTATAGACATACTTAATGAATAACCCCTATGTATATAACATATAATGAAAAAATAAACTTTTTTCTTCATGACCTGCTTAGAAATATTTTTAAAAAATCAGTTTCTTGATCCCATTGCACTTTCCCTCTCTCCCTTTGGACGCAACCCAGTTCCACTAATTACCTTAAAACCTTAAAACCTCAGGACATCAAATGAGTGACGTCATTAAAATGAAAATGGGGCAACTTTGAACAATATTATAAATTATAAAATAAATTAATTGCAATAATAAATGGATTATCTTGTTTTGTATGTATTAGAAGTAGCTCAAAAATTATATGGCACAGTACTAATGTATGTAGAAGATTGTGCTGTGCAGTGGCGCCACCTGGTGATCATTTTTGGAACTAAAATAAATTTTAATGTTCTCAATATTTTTTTCCATTGATAAATTTAATAGAAAATCAATTGATAAAATAGGTTATGTGTTGTATATTTGTCAGTGAAACCTGTCTATGGTGGAATATCAAGGGAATGAAAAAGGTTTCCACCATAAAAAGGTTTTTCCACCATATACAGGTTTTTCCAGCATAGAGAAGTTTTTATAAAAATATATAAAGTAAAATAATGTGGTTTACGGTCGAAGAAAAAAATCAAATTTTCCACCATAGACAGTTTCTACCGTAGACAGGTTTCCACCATAAACAGGTTTCCACCATAAACAGTTTCCACCATGGACAGGTTTTACTGTAATTTACGTATAACAGGATTCCGTGATCATGAAAGTTTGGACTGAATCGAAGGAATGGACATAGCGTAAATTCAAAATTTTTAATGTTTTCAGGAATTCCATGTTGCGTACGTGTTCATCAAGATGGCCAACGCCCCCAGACCTGGTGTCTGGGTCTTGGAAAGATCCACTGACTTGGGAGAGACCTGGGAAGCGTGGCAGTACTTCGCCGACACGCCCAGCGACTGCGTGAACTTCTTCGGCCAGAAGTCTCTGGAACCGCTTACCCGCGATGATTCGGTCATCTGCGAGACCAAGTTCTCAAGTGTTGTACCTTTGGAAGGTGGAGAGGTAATCTTATTTGATCCAGGTAACCGGTCACACTGGACAGACACCGATAACTGATCAATCGGGCCAATAAAATTAGATCGTAGTGTCGCTGTTAAACGACCGACCGAGCGCAAACAACTTCTACAATTCTACCATCCTTCAAGAATGGACTAAGGCAACCAACATCCGTCTGAGATTAATAAGAACCAAGACCCTTCTGGGACACTTGATGTCGGTGGCACGACAGGATCCGACCGTCACCCGAAGGGTAACGATAGCGCCAACAGTTTCGTATAAGGCAGTAAACCCTCAATGTTCGCTAGTGGTTCCTCGACTTCGACAAGAATCTAATTGTTAGTGGTCCCTCACTTCTACCCCTTCTAGGTGATCTTCTACCCCTTCTAGGTGATCTTCTACCCCTTCTAGGTGATCTTCTACCCCTTCTAGGTGATCTTCTACCCCTTCT
>JAQFZQ010000489.1:0-32172 GCA_034696005.1 Glomeris marginata | reverse complement strand
CACTTGGCTGACCAGGTGCAACATTCGTACAGGCGGCACCCTGTTTAGAGAGTAGCAAATGCGTCATAATCACAGCACGACGAGGCTCAACTCTGGTGCCCACTACTATAGTTGTGCTTGCACTTCAAAAACGCGGTGTATACCAGAATGGCGTTCCTGCTATAATAATACCTTGCCCTTAATTCCAGTGTGTAGTATGAATACCGAGCGAGCTAAACACCTTTTACGTTAATTTTATCAATATAGTAGAATCTCTCTATAACGGCACCCCAAGGGATCCGAAATGTTGTTCCTTGTAAGGGTATGCTCTTATAAAGGAATACCTCTTTAACAGCACTCTGCCCTTCAAATAAAAAGTCATATTAATGAGGTCAACTGCATGTTGAGAGTGTACTGCATTACGGCCAACAGCTCACCATTGCGATCTTGCGACAAAAAATGGCAGTCATATATCTTTTTCTAGCAATAACAAGTAAATATATGACCCTTAATGGTTTTGAAGAACTTTATATCTTTTTGCCAGTGTCCAAAACTTGAAGTCTCAGACCATCATAAAATAACCTTTCAACATTTAATTACACTTCAGTGACCATTTGCATATGTTAACCATGTACTAGGTCATAACAATTGACATCTATGCATATACTATGTTGAACATGTGCTGCATATGACGTCAATATTGGGGGTATTTTTAACAATTTTCTGGACAGCTATAGTGTCAGATGTAATTATTACTTTGTGTCCCGCATGTGTGCACCAAACGAATTGGCATATTTATGGAATGGTGATGTATGAAAGCAGCATTTGGCGTTCAAATCATCATTATGTGATTAATACAAGCAGGGTAGGCGTGATAAATAAATTTGTTGCATTGGTCCATGTCACTTGGCTGTATTTTCTGATTAAATGCTGCGCAGATAGGTATGGGATGTGAGCTGTTAATCACGAAGCCGTTGCCTCTATCTGAGCCTGGTGAAAATAGCCATTACTACACTGTGATCCCATACTTGTACCCAGGAAGTTTGGTAAGCTCAGGTATTTGGCCACAAATAATGGCCGAACAAGCTAATGACCTAATGGCAATGTACCTTCGTGCCATGTCCTGTAGTAATTCACCGTAATTCACCAAGAAAATAATTTTGTAATTGTAAATTTTAAGTGTAATACGGGAAAATGTATGAATACGGTATGAAGAGTCTGTAAAGTGGGAAAATGTATTTTGAAGGTCATACTTAAGGTGGAGCATCAAATGCGTTTTCCAATCTGTGCGGCCAACAGGGGGCGACACTGTAGAGCCCAATCGCACAGGGAAGCGCGGCTGAATGCCCATGTTTGAAAATCCATATTAAAAAATCTGAAAATGATACAAATATGAAATAAATTGCATATGATGCGAAGAGAAACACTGTTTATTTCAAGCCTAAGTTTATTACGGAATTCAAATCCAATCGTTTTTAAAAAAATTGCAAATTTAGGGGAATTTTCATAAATTTACTCAATTGGGGAAGATTGGAACTAAAAGTTATTGAGCTACCTCAATGAAATTTAGGCAGTCTTCAGAGATGCATATTGGTTTTAGATCGTTACTATGTTTTTTGAGACATTTAATAAAATTGTCCCATAAAAGATTCAGAACATTTTATTGTATTTACCCGGTTCTTTATTTTTTGCTACATTATGATTTTAAACCAAAGTTTAAAAATGAGAAAAACATATTTAAAATTCAGCTCCATTTTTATTTTCCTCTGGACTTGGGATTACGGTATTCAAATTGTGATTATTTTTATTTGCATCACTGCATTTTAATAATGGTTACTGATATAAAATATATCAAAATTGCCATTACAGTTTCGATTGGAATATTAGTTTGTCAATTGACAATTTAGATGGACATTTATTGTCATTGAATTTAATGCTTTTTAAATAAAACGTTTAGTCGTTTTGTCTTAAAATATTCCTAATTTTGCATGAAAGAGAAATCGATATGTGGGGCAAGTTATGAGGTTAGTTCATTGTCAGGGAAATATGAAACAGTGGAATTTTTATTCATATTTCCCTATTCATACGTATTACAGCTAATTTGGTAGGCGTACCTTCAGAAAAAGAAGTGGAAAGACATGGAAACATGGGGAAAGTTTTAAATGAGAAATTGTAGAAGAGGCCGACTTGTTAGTTTCAGTATTTCATTTTAGGAAGCGACGAGTAATGCTTATTTTCTCGCTAGCGTATACATAATTAAATTATCTAAAGTGTTTTCGGCTGCGCAGGTTTTTCACATTTATTTTTTCTCCACAATTTTGTTGCTCTGGCAGCCATATCATTTCGCGGTTGCAATTTGCCTAACTGAGACTGAGAATTTCACGAATATTACCCACTATGTGCATGTGTATGCATGCATATAAGCCATGTCTCATATATACTGTTTATGCTGCGAAAATATGTGTTTGGTCACAATATGAAGGAAAGTTCTTCAATTTATCCAATAGTAAAGCAGTTAATTAAAGTATACAGTTATTGTTACATTTGATTTGTTAAAGCCAATCTAGGCAAGTTATCAAAATGTGGGTTAGTTTCATCTAGTAATAAATTACAAGTAAACAGCAAAAATAAAGAAGTGGCTATTTATAATTTTAATTAATTTATATTGCTTCACTGCATGACATGCTTCGGTTGTGCTTGCGTTTGTTTCCTTTACATTTTTTTTTTGTTTCTGCGTTCACAACATGGTTATTAACACTTGCAGTTCCACTAAATTTTACGTGCTCTTCAACTTTGTAATTGCATTTGTGGCTCTATCTTCAACGGTTCAAAAGTTACATGTTGAATGACCTTGAAGGCAAGGTCAAAGGTCAAATTTGTTGGCACCATTGAATTCCTCATCCTTGCTTTCCTATACTGTCCCAAAACCATATTTCACTAACACGCATATTTTGTGAACTATTGTTGCAGTTAAGGACAATGATACACCCCATGTATTATTTGTCTGTTTAAAGTTGTTATACAAAATTGTGTAATTATACTATACATTAAAACTTTATTGGGCACATAAAATATTTATTATGAAGAGTTAGTATTCAACTTTGACGAAAGTACTTTTGAATGGGGGCATGCAAAATTGTAAAGTAATATATTATATATAAAAAGAATAGGGTAATTTTAGAAATTTTGCATATGATTTCTAGGTTTATTCTGCAATCTGAAAACGTCGTTTAAGCTTGGCAAGTTTATATCGTTTATTTGCAACTGCATTTATCCAACGTTATGTAATCTCTCTCCAAAGCCATATTTTTATGCAAAAGCTTGGCACAAAGCCCTAAAATTACGAGTCACAAATGGACATGAAAGCCGTGTGGATGGTGGAAGGTGTCATTGTCCGATATGCATTTATGAATAAACCAAAAGGCAAATGTGTGCACTATACTTTATAAGATAAAAACTCCAATACTCTCTGCATGCTTCCGTTACTCATTTTTTCCTCTAGATAGACTATATCATATTTTTTATGACTACCTTTTGGGACATCTAGATATACTATAAAAGGTTTATACAGTATAGTATATGGGGCTAAATATTTTTGTGTGTGTTTAGGCCAACTTGTTCTTTCGTTGACAAAGAAATCCGTACTGGAAAATATTCAGTTTTTTTCTCTTTTTGCTTCCTTCCATTGCTTATTATTCTATGTGGTTTTTGGGGTGCTGAAGTTTGATTTCTCTTGTCTGTCTGGGCGTGAAATTAGCCAGTACACCTTGTTCCCCTCTTCAAATCGATTTCATTTTAAAGTCAAGAGCTTTGAAATCTTTTTCTTTGTGTTTTGTATATGCTTGCTCCTGACTAGGAGTTCAACTTGTTTCTTATTCCCTTATATTGTAGGCTATATGTTGGCTAGTATCATCTGTCTTCTTGCTCTTCCTATACTTGAATTTTTCCCCTTTTTATTTTCTAACCTCTTGCACTATAGTAAGAGCCCTGAAGAACCCTTTTCTTACGCCCCAATTATTTCCATTCCCTCTATCTCTCATATAAGCCTACTTTGTAGGCAAAAATGTGAAATTTATATATTATGCAATGTTAGAATTTTGCCAGCAGTTATGTGAAACTATGTCAAGAATGAGAATAGTTATTACTTTGTAATGTTTATAGGCCTACTACGTATAATTACACATTTTCTTGGCAAGATTGTGGGGTACCTATACGAGAAAGCATGCTGTGAAAAATATTATACATTGTAATCTCATTATATATAGGGTACATACTACTGTGCATAAGTCTGCATATGTTTCAGCTATACCTACATTAGAAAATAATATGAAAAAATTTGAATGTATTAATTTCATAAAAAATGTTATGTTTATTATAATGGATGTTTCTGCAATAATTCAACACTTCACACATTAATTCATATTGAAATAACTGTACTAGTACATGGGTTTTCATTTATTTTTCACTATTGCATCATTTGTGGTAGGTATATTTAATTATTTTGACAAAGATATTTCAATTTTAAAAGGATTTTTAGCAATTTGAATTAGTTATATAGTATCATAATTGAAATTGGTCTGTATACATATTAAATAAGATAATTTAAGCTATTCAAATGTATAATAAATTTCACTTTATATTTAACAGTATCATGGTTATGGTGTAATTTAGACGTTGGTGCTCTTATTATATACCATATCTAACATCTTGGCAATAAATGATTGTCTATAATGTCAAAGGACCATCTATTGGTCTTTTTCTGACATTGGTATGTGATATACTAATTGTCCCAGTTGAGTAGATCGACAAATGACATTGGATTACCTCCTATATTACTTGTCTTCCTTCCGGATAGTAAAAAAAAAATCATGTGTGCTTGTCAATTAATGATGCATTTAACTTTTAGTTCTCATATATATTACAGTTTTATGATCTATACAAAATATTTTATTGACATGTTCTCTTTAATACACCTACCACTGATATTTAATTGTAAGTACTTTCAATTGAGTATGGAGAAGCATTAATAAAATAATATATTGAGCTAGCTATATCCTTATTATTGATTGATTACATTATAATAGCCAAAATTAATCAGTATATGGTGCCTAAATTGAGCTATTGACATAACAATGTACATTCTGAATAAAGTTTTCAGACAAGTCTGGATAAATTAATGCTATATTCTGTTAATGAAACTGCAGTAATTTGTTATAATATGAAACATTAATGATCATTGGTGGGTAAACTGTATAAATAAATATGGCACTTGAATAAATGTTTGGAGTGTTTGTATGCACAGAACATATTGTTGATTGGTTAAGTTTGATCTGCGGATTTAGAGTAATAATGTAACCGAGATTAGAGTCATAATCAGTATCATATATGATGTTGGGCTAGACATAGGGCATATAATGAGTTGCAAATGCTATGTGCAAGCAAACTTTGCAGCCAAGCTTCTATAAATATAATACCCTGTTTTATTACCCTGTCTTTAAAGACGAACAGCAACATTATGGTCAATGATGATGTTTTCTCAGATTTTGCTTTATTGGCCCATAACCCTGCTGGGAGTTAAGCAATGGCCGATATTTACAGACTTGTTGGATGTATTGTTTGAGGTTGTTGTTGAGGGGGGAGGGGGGGTGTTGATATATAATTCTGTTTTCTTTAGACAAAATGGGAGTTGTTGTAAATAATTGGGAGGGATATAAAAGCATGATGGAGGTGCATCATATGCAGTTGTTATGGGGAATATTGGAGTGGGAAACGATACAATAGCTATAGGTTTGTGAGCGTGAACTTTGATAAAGCACGAAATCCATGGCTCTCCCAAGATAGCACCTATACTATACATTCATATAAATTTACAAGCAATATCTTTGGAGCAAACCGAGCAGCAAACCGAATTCACCTCGAATATTCGGGTGATAAGTGCCTTGCAACATGCCGTTTGTTATATGCGGATGAATCACACAAGCAAATGCACTGAAAAGCTTTTCTGGGAAATATAAATATAAGGGGTATATAAAGTTATGTCTCCTATTTCCCCCCCCCCCCACAAACCCCATACACAAACCCCCACAAACACAAAATCGACATTGAATTTTTGCGTTTCTCTTGCCCTGCAGTCTGTTGATGTTAAAGCATATTGACGTTTAGATTAAAATCCCAATGCGGTTGGAAACGTGTTCAACTAACACAGTAAAGGGATCGTTTAAAAAGGATGTTAAAGGAAATTAAATGACACCCTGCTTTTGATGTATTTCCAACAAAATTATATAGCTTGAATGTTGTGGGATTTAACAATTTTATGTATAGTATAGGTATGTAGATATATGCATTCAAACGTTTGTTGGTTGACTGTAGCCGAAGTTTATTGTAAGAGCAATTCAGCTACAAGAAACGTTGCATTAAAGTTGACCGTATCAGAATCCATTGAGAACTTTAGAAGTCAATTAATTTTGTTCAAAAGTTTTGCTCATAATGTTTATATTAATTAAACCACTTTTTATGTTACGTGGTGAACCATATTAAATGTGGAATTGTTGACTATATCAGGTGCTGAAGCCCAACTTCTCACCAAAATCTGTTTATTTTATCAGAAGTTTAATTCCTAAATCAGAAGTGATATAACCGACCTATATTTAACATGCAAAGTATTATTCTCCAGCTGGGACCGCCAATCATGGTGACTGTATCCAGATGGTGACACTAACCGAGGTGACACTAAACGGTTTCAATTATTATAATTATGACACCATGTAATTTCATTTACACTGATAAATTAATTTTAATGACACTAACCATGTAATCGTTATAGAATAATGCAGCTTTAAAACTAATGTTACATTATTTTAGAACTATGGTGACACTAACCGAAGTGACACTAAACGGTTTCGACTGCATTATAATTTTGACAACAAGTAATTTCATTTGCACTGTTTATTTTAACGTGTAACTTCAAATGTAGTTTATTAAAATGATAATTAACCATGTAATCAGTAAAGTATATTACAGAATAATACAGCTTAACTAATGTCAAATTATTTTAGAACTATGCAAAATGAAACTGCGAATAATGTATTAAAAATGGCATGTTATCCAATTAAATCTATTTAAAATTTTATGCAATACAAGGAGTAGCAGAATAAAAATAGATCGAGGGGGCAAATTCCAGATTGCGCAACAAAGGAAAGTTTGGCAATGTGCTGAATTTTAATTGGTTGGTTGGACCAAGAGTGGTTGGACTGGTTGTATTTTGCTTTCATTCTTTGTCTGATTTTAGACGGCTGCACACCTCTTTATTCTGCTGCTATGTAAGTTACATTTTACATTGTATTATGTTATAGTTTAAATTTTTCTCGAATTGTTTCCCACTAATTATATTTTATTTAAACATATATACTGAATTTAACGATATTTCATGGTATTTTATTTGATATTGTGTATACAAAAAAATGTGTATGACGTAATATATAGACAGACTTATAGCTCTGTATGAATGTTTCAGTGCTTGCTTCATCAAGTGATAATTTATGTTATAGACCCATAGACATGATGGACCAAGCCCAACTGGGTATATGGTACCATATCTTAATAGTAAAACAAACTATATAGTGGCTCGTAAAATTTTATTGATTCATAAAAATTACAAGCAAATAATTTATAGCATATGTCAAACAAAATGGTCTGAAAAAATAATGACCCATGTTTTAGTTACTTACCAGTAATTTGATGCAGATTTTTTCGCTGATATACTCCGTGACAACAGACCCATGTGGCAATCAACTCCAGTCACGCCTATTATCTTATTAAATGGCATGTTGACACAATGGGAATTTAAATAGACCACGTCATAGAGGGCGTTATTTTTGTCGTATTAAATTCACTGGAATTATGCATAATTTAGAGATGACATTTACGAATTTCCCTTTAAATATATATACATCGTTGACATGTTTCTACTGTCTAGACGTTTTGTGCCACAAATATTTGTATATTGTATTCATAATGACCTACATAATTATGAAAATATATTGTCAATAATTATAGGATATGCAATTGTGCATTTGTACTATTTTTAAACTTACAATTGAAACATTGCTCTTGCCTTCCTGAATAGATTAATTAACAAAGACAAATAAAGACATTATCCAATATCATCTGCATATTGACAAAATAAATGGAATCATTAATATGGCAAATGCCAATTGTAAATTTTAATTTTTATTTGTAAACAATATTTCATATTATTGAGGTATACTAGCTAATTTAAATTCTCATATATTCAGTATATACTACCCAAATTCAACCCAGTTACTTTAAAACAATCATTAACTATGTAATATATTTATTTTTAATGTTTTGATGTTAACATAAAGTACCTAATAATAAATTCACATTCACATTAAAGCTAAGATAATAGAAACACAAACTTTAAAATTTTAAAATACTTATACAGCAAAGTTTGGGATCATCATTAAAGCAGTTATCATATTAAAATCTGCAGTTGTGGGAATTTATTGGGGGTTATATGAAGATGAGGGTAGACCTGTAAATTAATGAACATAACTAGGCCTAGCAATGCAACAAAAATTACATGAAATGTGTTATAACGAATTTTCTTTATAAAAAAATCTAGATATTGCAGCTTATTTTGAGGTCCCTTAATACTCTACATAATGTGTTTTTACTATTATCTTGCGCAAGTTTTATCTTAAATAGAAAAATTTTAAGGGTGTTGTACAAAATCATGCGAGAGTTTCGCGGAGAGTTCACCTTTAAGTTGAGACATAGTTATTGGACGGCCCCCACTGTGCCCTTCAACTCTGAAAGGCACTATAATATCAAAGCTAGTATTGCAAGACACTCTAGGTGGGGAAAGGGGATTGAAGGGTAAATAGGGAATGTCGGTTGAAGAGCAGGTTTGGCTTGCGATATACGTTAGTATTGCAACGATGACTCTGTATTTGCAGAGCACTTGCATTTTGCCTCGTATCTCGGTCCGTTCCCTTGAATTTATATTCGCTGTTACGCCACATTTCTTCTCTTTCTTTCTGCCATTGGCCATGTTAGCCACGGATTCCTGTTGCTAGCTTCCAGCTCTTCGCTCCGATCTCGCTAGCTTTTCCCTCCAACACACCGATCGATCATTATCTTTTTATCTAGCGTCTTTTCCTTCTCCATGCTGCATCTTATGCCCCCGACATGTGGCTTTTAATGTAAAGAAAAAATAGCAAGAAAGAAAGAATTCTTTGGCAAATTTTCGGCTCCGAATTCTAGCATCGCTCGTGTCAGATGCATCGGGGAGCTTTTTGGGTTTTCTTCACTGCACAGCTCCAGGGGGAACTTTAATATTTGCTATTTAAAATTTTCCTCCCTCAGTTTGTCATTAATGAGGCACAATTTTCACAGTTGGATTAACACGTTACCAGCATTACTTTTAAGTGGGATTTAGAATTTACCAAATAATCGTTCAGTTGTTTTCAAATACAGGGAGAGTCATATGTTAATCGTCATTATACATTGATGGAAGATATTGTAGTTTTTTGTACTTTCAAGTAAGAAACATTTGGGAATTAATTGTGCATCCGCCAAAAGTTTGATGAAAAATGACGTGTCATTAAAGGTGAACTAAAGGGGAACTAAAGGGGTAAATTTCTTGTAACCGATTTCTCTGAAAAAATTCCTATGCATGAACAACATATATTTGCGTATGTCCAATTTTTTTCTAATTTTTCCACCGATTCGTTTTTATTATAAAAATTCGCGAAATCTACATTTACATCCTGGACAGTGCGTATGGCATGCCACTTGTACCAAAACGTGCTAAATGCCTACTGGTTATATCAATGAGCTATAAAGGGGGGTAGAGGAGTGGCAGACAAGATGAAATCAGGGAACCCAAGCGCTGTAGCCTCTCCCTTTTGCCATTCCTGTTTAGCAGCCGCCATCTTTGCTCAGAAGCTCGCATGAATTTCGTAAAAATTATTTTTCATCTTTATTAGCTTTGGTAGATGACTGCCATCACTCCTACAATTCATGTAGGCACAATACGCTTATACGCTGAAAACACGTCGTTAAAAGCGCAGAGCAAAGATGGCGGAAGCTTGGGTTCGAACGTTGCTGCAGGCAACGGCTTGTCTGCCACTCCTTTACCCCCCTTTATAGCTCATTGGTTATATACAGGTGGCTTCCCCACTGCATATGCTAGAACAAACTCTCCATACTATAATTTTCCCCCTCCTAGCCTCTCTGCACCGGCCCAAAAACACACAAACTTCAATCTGTTAAAACGCTTTTAATAAATTTTTAAAAAAGAAAACAAATGAACTCATAGTTTTAATTTTAATCATTCTTTCTACAGTCCGAATATAATGGGGTGTTACGAAACCATGTGAGTTCACCTTTAATATGCGTTTTATTATAAGGGCATAATATTGTTACGAAGGGATTTCCTCTGTAAGAGCATACCCTTGTATATGGGATAAAATCATGGATTGGATTAGGTGCCTTTATAGGTTAATTCAACTGTATTCATCTTTATCTTATATATTTTGTGGCTATTCTTAAATATTTAACAATATGGAGAATCTGTAACGGAATTATACGTTTTACTGCAAATTGATACATTATTAATAGTAGATGATCGAGATTGAAATGTATTAACCTCCCGAGGGCTTGAGCACATAATTTAAGCTACAATTAATGGAAACACTGATGAGATGTTTATCATATTAGCAAAGCAAATTAGTGTAACGTTAGAACACATGCACTGTGTGCAATAAATATTTCATGCGCTCTTCCTAGAAAGCTAATATAGAGCTGCCATGATGTTCAGTAAAGCGTGCAAAATTAAAATAAAGCATGTATATAAATGAAAACTGTTTGACAAGTTGTTTTGCGGCCAGTTTAGGTGCTGTACAGCACAGTTGAGGGAACAGCTCGTGCACATAATTTCACTGGTGTACAATATAACTGAGGTCTGAAACTCTAGCTAGAGCACTGGCTGCATGATTTCACGGGGGATAATTTATGACCGGGGATTTATTGCGTATTGCGATCGGATTTGTGGCAGAGGTAAGAGGGATATAAAATCGATGGAAGCTGTTGTTTGAGCTGCGAATTAACTCGCCAAAAGGAATAAGGACCAAACACCCAGTTTTCTCTCCCTCTCTCTTTCCTTCAAGACAGGGGAAGAAGGTTGCAAATGAGCCGTCAACTCGAGCTGTACCCACGGCCTCCATGTTCCCATACAACTAATAACTGTCGTATGTACGAGGCATCATCATAATCATCCTCATCATAATCACCATCACCACCAGCAGCACCCTTATGGCAGCTATTTATTCCCCCTTCGATGATCTGCTCTTACCCAGGAATTCCCTTACTCCTTTCCATCATTTTTCATGTTGGGGTGGGTAGTTCATAAGTAACGCCGCACATTTTCTTCATATCTTCTTCAAAACACTTCCATTTCTCAATGATGCAGAAAAATTATGCCAATTTTTCATCAGCTTCTTTCAATCAGCAGCTTAAATAAGTAATTACGTTGTATGAAATTTTCTGTAAGTTGCCAAGCGCGGTAATTAAGTAAAAGGTGATGTCACAGGTGGGCGTGGGCTATTTTTGCTCTGCTGTGATTGGTAGAAATCTGTCAGAGGCTACCATTGCTCCTCCCACTTCCGGTGACGTCATTGGGATAAGATACATCAAATTTAGTGTCACTGTGATCACTCTGATTAAAAAAAAATAATTATTATACTGCGTCTCGGTCCAAGGTAGCTGAAACTAGCCGCAATGCATGCTCAGCTGAAAGAGTAGTGCCATGCATTCGTGTTCTGGAAAATGCTGAAAGCTGTTCAAAAAGTTTGTGTTATGTTTGGCACTTTAAATCGGTAATAAAAGTATGTTTATTGTACTCAGAACAAATAGAAGTGTCAGGCAATTTCAACTACCTTGGGCTGAGACGCAGTATAGCAATGTTCTTGTGGGGGTGTCTCATGTGCTCCTCGTTTTTATTTGTACATATTAGCCTCCAGATTTCCTAATTGACACCCTTTCAATACTTTTTCTACTGAATCCTTGCTCTGTGTACGTTTTATGTGCACAAAATTGCAAAAAGTTTCAAATTTAAGTTTTTTGCTCTACTAAAACTTTTAAATTTTGAGGTTACATTCCCTTTAAAAGTAATCTATTAGGTACTTTTTTAAACCAGTATTACATTGTTACTTCGCATGTATTTAATACTTGAAGGGGAAGTTATAAAACTGCCAGTTCACCTTTAAGGTAAATCCTCGTATTAATTCAGAATTACCAGTTTGTTTGAAGGTTTGGGGTATGGCTATCCAGTACAAGTCACGTGACGTTATTTATGAGGCAGTCAAGTTTTTTTGGTAGCTTGTATACATATGTAGGAGGTTCGGATCGTCCATCGTCTCGTCAATAAAAGGCCGTTGTCGATTTGTTGCAAGGTCTCCTGCTCCTCTAATGAACATCCGGTGAGAGGGAAGAGCGATGGAAAAATTGAACACTACTCTACAAATGTGATGCGATGTCCGCTCCGAAAATAGGGTTTGCACGATGGAGAATGAGGTGGAGAAAGGGGCGGGTCTTGTAGATTTGGAGAGAGGGTGAGACTGTAATCAGTTTGTTCCTGAGCAAGAATTGAAACGAAGTGAGCTAGGGGAAGAATATTTGTCTTGTGGATGCAGGGGGTGACGAATATGGGTATATAGAAATTGTTTTAGCAGCACGACCGAGTTTGTACGCCTGCGCAAAACCCTCTGCTTGTGAAAGCCCCGAGGACTGACGCAAAACACGCCAAGTTAATCAATGGGGTAATTGAATTAGATGAAACGGGGAATGCTTTTATTGTATGCATAGCTCTGGGGCGTACCCAGAGATCATATATCCAAAGTAAAAACAAGAGTGTATTTGAATTCAAGAGGCTTGGCCAGCCAATGTCCCTCGATGCGTACCTTCTTGTTACATGAATGAAATGGATTTTGCATATAAACAAGTGGGCGAAAGGGGGGTATAGTAATAACAATGTACAAAGAATATATTACCATATCTGAAAAGGTGCTGAAAATGCTGAATGTAGGATCTTCAATGTTATGTTTGGTTTGCCATACCAATAAATAAATAATAAATATTCTTCCTGAATATTATTACTACCGTAAAACCGGACCTAATAGCCGCGACTTATACGTAAGGATATTTTTCCTGGGTGCGGCTTATATGCGAGGGCGGCTAATGTGCGAGGAAGCAAATCCAAGCTGATACTATCCATTCACATATAGTGGAATATGATGCTTTTCAATGATTTTGACTCTTAGTGTACGTTGCATTTTTTTCCGATGAGAACATCCACTCGTCCCAAAGCTTGCACATTCTGTTTTTGAATGATTTGTTGACCGCAATATCAAATGGTTGTTTGTGGAAACGTGTATAAAAGTATAATAAGCCATCCTCTTGTTTAGGCCACGGCCTGTTGGCGCGGTTTTACGGTAATCAAGATAAATGTAATTTACGTATTTCTACCAAGTCTTATTACCAAAGTTTATTTGTATATAAATAGATACTCGAGTGTTATTTATATTCAATTAAGTCAATTTGAAACAGTTAAATATGGTTTGAAATCATTGGATTGGCAGAATTATTTGGAGTGGTTTTCAGCTAAAAAAAGTGAAAGTTGAACAACTCCACTTTTTTTTGGATCTCTATTTCACAATTACCTCTTGACTCTTGTTTGGTTGTCGATCGCTGTCTTTCACACGCCAGAATGGTTAGATAAAAATAACATCAGGGATACATAGCCTAGATTTTTTTCTTCGATTGTTTCGAGGGATTTGAGAATCGCAGTGAACACGATAAGAGAGTTAGATGGCAACTTCTTGCGGTTCAAACGGTGAAGATGGTGTAAAGAAAAGTGTGACAAAATGCGCTAGAAGAATGGCCATGATTGACACTATCATGATTGCACTACTCTTCACAACTTTCTCAATTCATTTCCCCAGAATAGAAGGCGTGATTTTTCATAGCATGCAACACCATAAATCATGTGACTATCTGTCAAAAATCGACACTGTGACACCACATTACACTATATACATATGTGCAAGTTTGTAGTTGAACTGACAAGGTTTTGTAACATACCCTGGAAAGTGTGTAATTCTATAGAATTGATGCCAATAAAACGATTGACGCAAACAAAGCTTTTTTTAATAATTGTTACGAGTAGTTGAAGAGGGCGTCATGGAAGGGCGGTGTCACCGCGCTGGTGTCACAGTGTCCTCTTTGGCAATAATGCTTCAAATGGCCTCACATTTTCAGACAATGTTTCTAAATTAGCGGCAATCAAGTGAACAGATTTTTCAGGGTATGCTGCAAAACCTTGTCAGTTCACCTTTAATAACATCAATTTTTTGTTATGTGACCCCCGCATGAGTTGTATATTTACTTTTTTGTATTGACAAAATAAATTAAGTATCATGTAAGTAACTGTACAAAATTACATAATATGTGAGATGGTAATTTAGATCAGGATATAATATAAAATAGGAGACACCCAGGAAGTTATTGTTGGTCTGATAGAATCCTCAAAGTCTGAACTGAAAATCGGCCTGTGGCGAAATTGGAAAAAGCAGCACTTGGGGAAATATAGAAAGAAGGAAATGTTACATTATATTTCCCACTTCGCGTTCACTTGTCCTGTTTTTGTCGAGAAAAATGGCAACCAAACGGATTACCCAAGGCGGATATGTAGCCGGTATGACCCGATGTGGTATTGTGGGTATAGGGTTTTACGAAAATGCCCGGCTGTTCATCAATCACCTGCAAGTGGAGGACCAGTCAGTGAAAGAGTGCCAGTGATCAGTACTTTGTGGGGGTGGGGCTTATTTTTTTTACTACTATTATTGTGCCCGTTTTCTTCCAACACTTTTTATAGTAGACCTAGTACATAAGGTTTGAATCGGCACCATGATATAACAGTGAAACCCTTAACTTGGTGCAATCTATATGAAATTGAATCCTGTTAAAGCCCAAAATCATTATGCTGTTTAATTAATCCAATATGCTCAAGAAAATAATTTCTTAACTGATATATAGGAATCCCTTGTGTTTTATGTTTATAAAGAATCAGAATTGCAATCTGTTAGTCAGAAAAGATGACATGACAGAATTTTTAATGTTGTTTGAATATACTTGTAAGGTTAGTTCTCACTTTTAGAAGTGGAACCTTGCACTTCGTCTCACTCGAAGTTAACTTTGAGTTTGGAGATGGAAATCAAACACGCTAAGAGAACTGAACTAATGAATCGGACTTTATTAGCTTGGCTTCGACCCTTGCGTCACCCACGCTACCCCTTTGGGCTCTAATAAGTTAACTGGTTAATGCTGGGGCACACATTCCACGTGCATGGACCATACCGGTGGCCTTGTGTCGCCACTGTGTTAGCATTGGCTAAGTTTTACCACACGGTTACGTTGTGTGTGACCGTGGAGATCTGAAGCGGTGTACTGAGCAATGAGTGTTATTACGCATTGCCTTTTATACTCTCTGTTGTTTACATGTTCTCGAAGCTTCCACGTCCCCCAAGTTATTCTTAGGTCCAGATGTCAAATGGTATTGTGCAATACTAGTGGTTAGTTGAATAACAGGTGGTTATTCTTCACATGGTTACTGCTTCGCAGGTAGTGCAGGAGCTGTGATTAAATTTCGAGGTGTGAGATTGTTTATATCTGTATGGATAATTCTGGGTGGCATAAATTGTTGGCAAAGAGCTATTGTTGCGGACTATCACGCTTTGGAGCACCGCCAGAACATAAACGATGTTGATCGAGGTCGAGCCAGAATGGGGTGGATGCATGAAGAAGGAGACCATTAGCAGCTTATCTGTAAAAACGACGACGATGGTGGGCAAAATGCAAAAGGGAAAAAAAAACTGTAAAATACGCCAGAGTATGTGTGTGTGTGGCTATGTGAAGCGTGGTATACGTGTTTTGATGGCAAAAATGAGGAAAAAGAGAAGAGGCAATTACGGAGCTGCTCTTGCATGTCGTTAACTTGTCTTCACACGCTGCTCGAAAATATATGAACGAATAATATTAGAAACGCTGTTCACAATGAGAACCAGTTTTAAATAACTTCCTTCTCTGAAATTTTAAAACATCTTTACCCATTATTTTCTTAAATATGCATGAAACCTGCCAAGGTACTCTCTACTCCAATCCAAAATTCCAAAATCTCTGAACACATAAGTAGAAATGTTTTCATTAGAAAGTAGATGGTTTTTGAAGAAGTGTTTAATATTACCCTAACAAAGATAAAATAGTGGTAATGATGATGATGACGACTGATGCATTGTGGGAGTTGCGATAATGAATCCACATGAATAGTGAGTGACACAAAATGAAGTCCTTTTATAACAGATTTTGGCATAATGAATTGCCTTCCATAGGTCTTGAATATTTAAACACAGCATCGAAAAATGTTTCAACTAACTTTTCCACGAAAATTGGTTAGTAAGGATACATACCTGAAAAGTGATGGTCTTTATTTATTTTAAAATACAAAGCTGTTGCAAGGTTTCATGTTAATTAGCAAAACTTTTAACATACATTTAAAACTATTTTTAAGATTAACCTTTTACGTAAAACCTTTTGTCTTAGCTCTATAGGATAAATAATAACTTCTGTTTTGGATACATTTTAAAATAAAGAACGGCAATTACTTTCCGTATAACACTCGTATTTATAAAAGTCATTTCTGATGCAGCTCTGCATAATTCAGAATGGCTTAAAGGTGAACTGACAGGGCGGTAAAAGTGGACTATGACCAACCCTGCCATTGGGTAAATTGGGACCACTGGCCAATTAGTCTGTCCATGATTAGCCAGAATGGGTACAGTTCAGAGTCCATGTCAGTTAACCTTTAATTATTTTATTGATGGAGTGTTATACTTTGTAAGGAATAAAATTAAATGTTGGGGTTTTTGTACGAATTTTCTGTTTTGCAATCCCTTTTTTGCTCTTTTTCTCAGAACACTTGCATCGTTTTTCAAGCATGTGCACATCCATTCTGTACTTAGTAGTACTTACATATCTTTGTTCCACTCATCTGGGTTCGACTGTATTATATTCTGTATTCAGTATATATTTCCAGCTATATTTTCTTGTAAAGCAAAATTGTTTATATAGTCCATACTAAATATTATGTTTGACTGTAAGGTAGTCCATTATAGGATAACTGAATACATGTTATACCATGTGCAGCATGTGTTTTGCTTTTGTGCTGATATTTTTCTATCCCGAGGTAGACAAATGCTGCAGATTACAATGATCTTACACGTGGGATATAAAAATGAGGGTGAAAACTCTCCATATTTGCCTATCGAATTTTTTTCTTCATTCGCACTCTTTGACACCGTCGTCTTGTAATAATAATGCTGAAGGGAAAGAATATAATAAAAAGGAGGGATTTCTAGCTGTATGGTTGCGGTATTGTGAGTTATGTAAGTGACGGATGGTGGGATCAGAAAATGGGAACGGATTTGTCGATCTGTGGCAGAGAAATAAAATTAAACGAAATATGTGAAAGGCTGATTGCTAGTTTAATGCTTTTGCCGAGCTCCAAAATTACGTGATTCAATCAACTGGAAATCGATGTCCACGATCTTGGGTGACGGAAGGGAAGGATGTTTTCGTGACGGATTGAAATAGCTGAAACGATGCTCAGTGGCCTGAAAAATTCTTCTTTCACGAAACCATAGTGGTGTAATGGCATTTCAATTAAATACGCACACTCCTTATACTATCCCTTTAAATTCCTCAATGACTTACCGTTTACTTTAATGTAAAAGGGTATTGAAGCAAATGCTTTATTTTCTTGGAGAATTCTTTCAGATGACATGAATTGTCTACTGTACTATGGAAGTCAACCATTGTTCGATCGTTCTCCTTTAAAAGAAGGCATACAACATGGATGATACATTTTCTGTTATTTTATTACATTGTGGTCAGATTATAAGTCTGCTTCAACTTTGCTGCTGCAGCTTATGGATTTAATAAATAATAGATTTTACAGTCGATGAATTTAAACTTGACTCAATTTGAGCTTGACAAAAGAAAATCATCCAGCTTTTGTAGCTATAGGAATTGTGTATAATGCAGAGCGCCTTCTAGTGGTAGAATGCTGACTTGTGAAGTTAACAATTTATTGCACTAGGATAGCAATTTTTCATTTGCTTCTTAATATTATGTAAGCAGCATTGTTATCAAGTTGCATTTCCATTTGGAGTCACCAGATGGCGGTGTATTGTCCATTTTGAAGGTCTTCAATGTACTATACCTTGAGCAAGGTAGAAGGGAACAACGGAGTCAATGGAGGGAGGGACAACCTTTTCCAAAACCCCCCACCATCCGCATTCCATTGGCTGGCAATCGAGAGGTGGTCGGCTTATGGGCGTGTCCTTATTAAAAATGGAATGAGCGGGTTTGAGGTAGCTTCGTTACTCGCCACTCCCATTGATGTGGTGGCCGTTTGCCCCTCCCTCCATAGACCCTATTGTTCCCTTCTTACCCTTGCGCAATGTATAGGCATCATTTTTTGTTTTAATAATACATATTGTGAGTTTTCATCTTGTGCTCATAGTTTGTGTAAAGATAGTCGATAGCCTTCAATCATCGCCTAGCCACGCCTTTAAACCAATGGCCTTTAAGACCTGGGTCGTCAAATTCCCTTTGGGATATGGTTGATGCCACTTGTGGAATCTGCCATTGGGGGAGAAGATGAATGATGGGACACTGTCTGAACAGACGGTATCCAAAAGGAATTTTCAAATATCAAAATTTTTTTGTCGCGCAGTCATTCGATTTCAAAAATGGTATTGCAAATAGAAGTCACTCTTGCATTTGTCCTGAAACATAACATAATGCATTACTAGATTGTAATGTGTTTACAAATTGGTGGAACGACCCATGTCCAAATGATATTCGACCTAAGTTTGCCAACCCTCCTAGTCAATGTCCCATTTGAAATAACAATTCAGCAGCACAACAGCAAACTTAGTCCGAAGTATACAACACAACAGTAAACTCAACACAACATAACATTGGACAGAAGCACATTTCGACTTTGGACCGAAGCAACGCGACTCTGGGACTGAAACAACTTTCATAACAAAACAGCAGTATTATGTGTCACAACAATGCCACAAATTTTACAACACAGCCTGGCAAAACATTATACAGGGCGATGCAAAAGTCTGGTCTTTTTTTAATAATCTGAAAAAGAAAAGACATAAAATAAATGTAATAACTGGGTCTGTAATGCTAGGTGCATGCTTCGCGCTACAGCCGGGCGATTGGCGAATCGGTAGCGCGAGTCTCGCCTGCGATGTACCTACTGGGATACACTTCACGCCTATGTGTTTACATGGGTGCGATTGGATCGTGCGCGAAAATATAGGTGTTGTGGGTACATGGTCGCCGAGCGCTCGCGTATCGGCGATCAAGTACTAGTGAGCGGCGCCTATCGGATGTGACGTCATCTGCGCATGCGAATTGCAGTGAAGCGGCTCAATCGCTCGAATGTAGCGCGAAGTGTGCACCTACCATAACATGTCGGGGGCATCTGTTGGCGACATCAGTGATGACCTTGAAGTATACATTCAAGGTCAGACTGATTTTACATCGGACAGCTTTCGAGCTGGATGGGTAGCGTGAATTAGTAAAATGTTGCCATCGGTATTGCAAACACGTTGCTGAAAACAGATTCAAAATCGGATTTAAGATGGAGGAGTAATCGCATTATTAATTGTGCTGCTGCTCCCCAATGTTCACATCACTGTACAACCTAGGTTGCCATGCATGTTGGTAGTACCATCCCTACCCTGCATCTATCAACAAACGTGATATTTGAATGGGAAAAATAGTTTGGGGTTGACTAGTTGCTCGCAGATTACGTTTACCGGAAAGGCAATTGTCGCATTTGATCTCGCGAAGATGCATCATGGTTGGTGGTGAATTCGGACAGGAACCGAATGTAACAATCGCCTATAGGAATGCTGTTAATTGCAACCAAGGTTTATTGGCTGTCACTGTAATTTACCGGAAATCCGTATCCTTTCGAAACGCAAATGAGAGGAACAAAGGAAGCTTTGATCTACCAGTATAGAGAGGGAAGAGAGAAAAGAAAGCTCTTGTTCTTTTTCTTTCTTCTGCAAGTACCAACTTGAATAGGTAGTGTGACGTAAGAGCGGTATTGATCGATATTGTTCGATTTTTTCCTCCCCTCTGAACACTCGTGTGTGTGTGTGCTCCAACTTATAGTATGGCATTGCTTGGCTTTTCTTCGTTGGTGGACGTTATCACACATTTCTTTTGGAAAGCGTCTCGTGACTTCAAGTCGATCGTTCCATTTTTCCAACGACTTCTTCATATAATATCGACGAATATAAAAATATATATTTGAAAGGAATTTTCCAATGCAGTACTCTTGCTACGATGGCTATCAGCCTGCAACAGTAATATTCATGCCAAACCGTTCAATTCATACCATGAAGCTGAATGTGTGATCACAGTGGCATTCTTCGCATACCCATATGTTCAAGAAGTATGGGTGGTGATCCAATTTTTAACCCCTTCCTCTGGTATAACCACACAAGGAAAAGATAGATGTTTTCTGTATTTGTATATATTATTTTAACCAAATAAAAAAGTTGTTATTCTGAATCCCAGGTTGCAAAATTGAACTATGTATTGAATGAAGCCTCAGGAAAGTAAAGACAATAAAATAAAAACCAAATACTAGTTAATCTGTAGACAAATACATTGGAAGTTTAAAGAAAAAAAGCTTTTTTGTTATTGTAGATTTTAGTCTAACATCCCTGTTGACATTTAGGCTATTCAGGAATAAAACCCTGGAGGTTTATTCCTTCCTTCTTTGTTAAGTCTAAGTAATTTGTCATGTATTTCAGTAGCAATTGCAGTGCTAAGCAGACGGAATCAATTAAAGGTGAACTGACAAGGTTTTGCAACATACCCTGAAAAAAACTCGCATTGATTGGTGCTAATTTAGGAATATTATATGAAAATTTGAGGCAATTTGAAGCATTATTGCCACAGAGATGAATTATTTAGTTTTGTATCTGACCAGTATACTTAGTAGTATATTGTAAGATACGTACTTTGGAGCGCCATTGATAACCTGTGCCATTGGCTGAAACTGCAGAGGCACTTGGCCTCATTGGCTGAAAATTCAAATTTTGCCAAAACAAGGACACTGTGACACGGTCCTTCCATTCCGCCCTCTTTAACTACTCATAACTTTTTGTAACAATTTTTAAAAAAAGTTTTGTTTGAGCCAATAGTTTTATTGGCATCAATTCTATAGAATTACACCTTTTCCAGGGTATGTTACAAAACCTTGTCAGTTCACCTTTAACATTTTGAGAGTATATATCGATTTAAAGTGGATCATACCGTGGGAGTGGGAGGAGACAGAATATTTATTTGTTAGTCCACATGAAATTTCTACCATTTTATCATGTGCTTAATTGAAAACATGTTTGTGCATTAATAGTTGAGGAATGTCTGTATATGACAATGTAAGTAGAAGCTTAATGACTCGTATTGTCTTGCAAAATATATTATGCTACCATACAACTAAAAAATTGAATTGTTAACAATTTCCTGCGTATACATATTTTGCAGCATTTTAATTGACAATGTGATCACCAAGACAATTTACTGAATACCTCAGTTTCATTTCTTTTGAAAATCTATGTACTTCTTTAATTATAATCTTCAAAACAATTGAAGTCTAACTTTACTTAATCTACTATATATACATGGGGAAAAGTAAACCGAAATGTACTTGCAGATGAATTGTTATTTCCATTTCCAGTTTAAATATTTTAAAATGCAAATAATGTTTAGAAAGAATTGTTCCAGATTAAATTTGGTGATATTTGTTTTGGAAGTTTAGTGAAAGTTGCAGCACAGCAAGTTGCAATAGTAGGATTTTTTGGTTGTTACTATATAATTAGTTATATTCCCGAAGGCTGTCTCCAGTACTTTCACATTTGAGTATTGTCTTTGAACATTGGTTTTCAATTAAATTTTTTGTTAAGTTTAAATATCCTGAAGGAAAGCGACCAATAAGATTTTTGGATCCTCTTTCAGGTAAATTGAAACACGTGTTGTGCAGGAAAAGCTGCTTTTTTTCTGGGAAGAATGCAGTGAAGCAAATTGCTTTACTAAAGTTTTAAAGTTTTTTTTACAATTTTCTGATCCAAAATCATACACGTGTTTTTGATAATCGTTTAATTGACTGTTGATATGTATCAGGCGTGTTCTTTTTCCACACGACACGTGTAGCCATTGCTGTTTGAACGCTCTCTGACATTTCCTGTGCGAAAATTCACATGTAACGGAAGTTTGGTTCTGTATCCTTATTGCGCTTGGATACTTTTTGCCCTACAAAACTACAGCGCCTGATCGCAATCGACAACGGATATTTCATTTATAGATTATTGGTGTATATAGGCTTGCTTCTGTTGCACAGATTACAAGTGCATGTATAGACCTACACACACTATGTTGCACCTTCTTTCACCACTTGCTCAGATCTGTAATGTTTCTTCGATTGAATCTGTCTGAATGCAACCTAAAAATTTTTTACTGACTACTTTTCAACACATTTAACAGTATGGGTCTAGACGTTTGGAATTGTAAGAAGAATGTAGTACAAAAACAATTTTTGCAACATTTATTAAGTTTCAATATGCACAGGTGTTTTCCATATTTATGGACGATCGAGTTTAAAGGTGAACTGACAAGGTTAAAATTGTGGACACCAATTGCAACCAGAATTTAATCATAAGCTCACACTAATTTTCTTAAATTTCGCTGAAATTGTTAGATTTTTTAATGCAGTACCTTTTTTACAAAAAAATACAACACTTTTGCCAACGGTAGGATGTGCGGTAGGATCTACATCCTTTTAATGTATCGCCGAATATGGTGTATGGTGTGCCAAACTTGCCAGTAGCTTCATTACGTGCTTGCTGTGGTGCAAACGACATGGCAGCTCGCTTATATGCAAGTTATGGTGCAGCAGGTGCCTCATACATCGTGCGCACCTCACTGTGCATGCTCAGAAAATTCAAAACAACGAAACTCTTTTTGCTCATAACTTTCTTTTCACTATATATATTGAGAAACGGATTTCACCAATGATATTAGTGATATTAACTACATTTTATTGTGATATCAAAAGGGTAGCATGCAAAACCTTGTCAGTTCACCTTTAAGTCCCAATTTTTTTGCATTTTACTGTAAGTCCATACCATGTGAACATAATTTAATAATATTATGTATGCTAAAATGAAACATTAATTGTTTAAAAATGAAAAGGGAAAACTTTTGTAATGAAATCTTTATAATATTAACTGCAATGATAGCAACTAGTCAATATTTCTATATAGTCAAATGTTTCGATTGAGTCACCTGTGTACAATATATCACACTATATATGTTAAAAATATCAATGTATTGATTGATGTTGGTATTGAAACTTCGATGAAGCGAAATAGATGAATAATTGAAATCAGAATGAGAAGTTATTTATTTATAACCACATGATTTGTCGATTTTGATGTCATAGCATGATTTTTTTGTTGGGGAAATTAGTAATTTAGAATAAAAAATATAGTGGAAAAATAAATAACAGAATTTGTAAGTTACATAACCGTATTCTTAATGAAATGTGATTTTGTAATTTTTGTACAATGTTTAACATGGCAGAAAATATATTATAAATGAAATTTTAGGCAGAAGAAATCTCTGAAATTTTTAGTTTTCAAAGAAAACTTTTGATGGTTAATTGAAGCATTATTTTATGTTCAATATGTGAAAACATTCCAGTACAATTTGACTTTTTATCGATTTTAACTTTTTCAACACCATACATTTTTGATCGCATGCAATGTATGTACTATATATTGCATCTCATAGATGCTTCTACATTAAATTTTTAGTTACCAACATGGTTACTAAGCATTGCTGGTTCTCGATTTATTGATGAGGTGGATACCTCAGGAGAAATTAATTAATTTTTGGAATGGATTATTAATTTTTCATTAATTTTCTGTAACTAGGTTTGTTTATACATGGAATATTGACTACATACTATTCTTTTCTATTTAGTACAATGTGCACAAGAATTTATAAAATGTTCAATGTGTAATAAATATTTTTCGAATTAACTTGTGCTCAACCAAGTGACATATCCTTCAGTTTTCCCATAAAATTTAAAAAAAGTGTTGAATGAATGCTGCTCGAATTCATATTGCATAGTTACATACAGTGTAGAATAATATACAATACTGCAAATTTATTCTTCTGTAAGGTGTTGTCAAGTTTGCAATAGAATTGAATTTTGTGTGGATACTGAATTCAATGGGTGTGAGTTACTGCTGTAAAATAATAGCTGCATTATAAATGCTAGCTCCCTAAGCGATAACGTGAGGTGTAAGTAAAGTATACCTTGTTTTTCTCTATATATGAAAGACAAATGACTTATATACGATTCAAGAATGCATAATTTGAGTAAAATGGAGTTAGGAAAATTGATTGCATTTTATTGCGTTGTTATATATTCAACACTAAAAAATGGTTGGCTAGAATATGTTATAAGATGTAGTGGAGACATGCAAATAAGTGTATATAAATTAGCCAGAAGAAATGGGTTTTTTTGTTTAAATATTACTATACCAAGATAAAATTTGAGGGAATAAGACATAAATGGTATGTTGGCCTAGCCTTGTTTTTCCACACCATTAGCAGAGATGTCAGGAGGTAATTCTCGACATTGTAGCATAAGTCGTGCTGCAGTTCGGATTACAGTAAAACCCACCTCCATCCAATCCATGTATTTTTGCGGATTATTTTTGCCACCCTTATGACTGCTATATGAGTAATGCACGAACAAAAGCCACTTTAGCTAAATCGCTGTTGTTTTAACTTGCTCTCAGATTTTATCTGTATACATACTATACATTCTTACATTGATGTTGATCTCGAAAAATCCTTAGATTTCTTAATATTCATTATTTTTCCTATTGTTTCATTATTTCAACTTCAATGTGAGTGTTAAAATATTATAATACCTACTATTAAAATTAGAATGTTATGTATGATAATGTGGTTTTTGATATATTATACTTATTATTTTACCATACAAATGACTGCATAGCTCACAAATGAGAATTGACCATTTTCAGTGTTCTGCCATTGGCTGAAAAACGTTGGAAAAATGGCGTCCTTAGAGAGAACTTGTTTTCTGCCAATCAGATTGTGTAATTTGCCTTACTACAGACTCCATCTTGTCAATGGGAGGTGCTGATTGACAAGGGACAATTGACCGATTTCATGAGCCTCCTATTGGTAGGCTCGTATAATTGGTCTGTGAAGAGCGCTGTCGATCTCAACAAAAATGGCGTCTCGGTAGAACTACTGAGTCGAAAAAACCGTAAAAACGATTTTTACTTTGTAATTACGACCGTGCATTGTTGTAAAAGTGCACATAAATGCTGGAAAGCTTGTTCTAGTTGATAATCCTTCATTTGAAATTTGGTGAAAGCGTTTTTCAATCTCAAAATCGTCGGAATTTTGCAATCGAACGTGTGAATGCTTGGTAAAGTGATGAAAGTAGTTCGTCCCGACCGCCATTTTGCGTCGAGTTTTACATGGGTTCGGGATTGTGTGCTACGGTGGGTGGAGTTACGACTTTCGTGGGTGGGGCTTACTGAAATCGGTCAATTGACCCAAGGCTATAATATAAGAAAGGCTAAGAGGCCATTGGGTCATGTGATTGGGACTTGTTGTAACTTACGCTAGATGGCAGTGCGTTGGAAGCTGTGGAACCAATGAGCTCATTTGTGGAACCCTGTGGTTGAGATTTAATAATTACACTAATTGCAATAGTATTAGTGTTTGTGCATATGTATAATCTATCTGTTATGTGGCAACAGATGTGCACTAATCAAAAAATTAAAACTAATTTCTGAACATCACGCACAGATTTCTGGCAAATGGCCACAAAATTCCTTTCTGGTTACATTGTGCAAGTATATGTGTAAACATGTTACCTGCATTATATGGTTAATGAGATAACATGAATACTAATGCGAATCAATGCCTCATCATAACCAAGAAAAAACATTAATGGCTTTGCAAAAGGTTGCCCTCTATAACAACAAATAATTCATGTATGCTAGGCACAAGACTATCTATATATCATTATGTATAATATAATTAATAATATATCAAGAATAAATTAACTATTATTATTATTCATTATTTTTGTGAAGTAAACAAACTGTATTTTGGAACACTCGGTATACGCTTAACAAATGGACACAATTAGATAATAGGGATTTGTTTTGAATTAAATAGTTAATTAATTTTTACTATCATTCCAAATTTAATTATAATTTGTACAATGAGGTACGATTGCATTATAAGTGTAAAAAAACAAGATTTGATGGCACAATATAAAAGTTCTTAAGGAAAGCTGGAATTTAAATAATTATTCAATTCTATGTTTCATAAAATTATATACTGTAATTTATTTCACAAATTTTGGTTGTAATAAGATGATAAAAATAATATATTGTTCAGCAGACGGTCAACATTATTTTTAGAAATTAACATTGTAGACAAATAAGCTTGTATAGGAATCATGTCCCTTGCATAACCCCCCATGACATTTCTACAAATAATTGTCAAAAATTTAAAGCAGATTTGATGCAAAATTGGATTTGTTTTTATATTCTATGCAATGTCTTACAAAATTCATCGTGTAATCGCGTTAATAATTTACGACATTTAAAATGCGTGTCTGACATCAATGCAAAACTTTTCTAGTATCAAATATCTCTGGAAATTTCCAACCATGTGACATGAATAGTGTAGGAGTATACTACTCCAAAACCCACGCATTATAACATATACAAAAATCACAAAGTATAAAATATAAACTTCTTATAATTTTAGATGATTGAACTGGATTTTAGTTATGGGAATGAAATCTTGTGGAGTATCCATTTGAATTCGGATATAACGTCCAGAATTGACTATAAGTTTATATCCATATAATTGAATGCCATGTAAGAGCATATTATTACAAGTGACAAACAAAATCATCGATCCCTTGGGGTGCTGTTATAGGAAGATTCCACTGTATTGTTATGTTATGTACAGTATAGCCTAGTTGGTATTGTAACCGATGTCGTTATAACCGAGTTTAACTGTATCTACATATTTTGTCTATTTATATTTGCAGGACATGAGGAGGAATGAGGAGGAAGAGGAGATTGTCCAAGTGGGCGTTTCAGCGTATGAAGGGGTGAAGTTCTTGGCTCCCTGCGCACCGATATTCTGCTATGTCGCGTGAGATTAGGCGATTGGAGCAGGCTGGACCATGATGCCTTGCGACTAGGACGACCGAGGGAATAAGAGCCGACTGCTGCACTCATTCCACCCAGACAGTGTTCGGCTTTGGTTGCCGATCGACATACGGTGTCTACGCTGCGCTTGCGCTGCGAAACGTGGTGCTGGCCCACCTGCACTTAACAGTATCTTACCTAACCCTCTAAGAACAGTAAAAGAGACGTGCAGAACGTTTGCAGAACACATTGGTACTGGTTTCCACAGAGGAAAGTGACATATTTGGGAAAAGGTGCGAAAACCGTCGGATTGCCGTTGACACTTTGACACCTGCCAATGTCTGGACTGGCTGTGAGATGAAGCGGCAGGAGAGGGTACCAATCCTCGCTCCGGTCGCCTTGATTATTTTCGCCCATGTACTGCTCTTCATGTCAGCTGAAGGTAAGCAAAACTACTGTTACATTTGTTTTTGCCCCTGTGAGAACGGCTTCCTTGCAACGCTTAAAGATGCTGAGCTATGTGGCAAAGCCAACCCTTAAAAAAACTGGGTGTTCCTTTAAGATGGAAAGCGATACAGGATATAGAGAAAATATCCATTTCACATTTTGAATGTCGTTTGGTATCGGAAGTCGATATATCCTATAGATAACGACCCCAGAGGTACATTAAATACGTGGATAAAAATGACTTCCTTATGCTTGTTTCTCCGGCAACATAAATTCATAGAATAATGCTTATTTATTTCCCCTCTTCAAGTACCAATTCTTCCTTTATTTTGCATGATTAAATATGATGTCTCTATTATACATATCCTAGTGGCATTTATAAATTATAGTAATGCTTACAAGACAAATAAGAATTTAATTCTTATTGCTGTGTTTCTGCACAAAATATTTACACAAACTTTGTAAGAAATTAATGATAAATATACAATAGATAGTTATTTCAGTGAACTTGAAGGTAGCACTTTGTAATTTCTTAACTTTTAAAATAAGGAAGTTGATCGTAAGTAGCTGTGTCAGCTTTACATTTTAGAATACAATTTATAGATATGTTATTCTTTGCTAGAAATTTGTAGTTTCATATTGCCATTATTGACACATATTTCTTTGTATGTTATTGTATTGATCTCGTATTCTTCTTGAGAATCATTGATTTTATGGGCATCAAAATATGAACAACATTAATTTTTCATTGCTTTTGGAATATATTTTTTAATTGAAAGTTGGCCATGTAATTTCAATTTGTTAATGTAGAAAACTTAATAATTCAGGTCCAATTCTGAATTCAATGTGTACATCACTGTACATGCATGTGAATTGACTTTAAAATAAGTTAACTGTGAATATAATATATCCAGTGTATATAACATAAAATGTTATGACAAACAATTTAATTATTTTCTAAAAACATTGATACTAAAACCACAAACAGATAAAATCAGGCTAGGATGGGACGATTGTGTTAAATTAGAAATGTGATGTTTACCACTAGTATTAATTTAATAACAAGTAATGAACTGTACTTGTGTATTATTTATGTAGGCTAACTTGCAATACAATCGTTTAGTTTTTAACACAGTGCACTTTTAATGCATTATTTATTTAATTTATAATGATAGTGCCATATGATAATTGCGCCATTGTCAAGTCATGAACTATAATGGCTGCAGTTTACAAACACAGCCTATTCAAAGATGAAAGCTAAAATGATAGCACAGGTTGGCAAACAGCAGTTATTATGTACACTAATCGGTCATTGCTTAAAACGCCTGCTGCTGCATGCATATATAGCAAAATGCAAAATTGTTATTGACTATAAATTATATCGGTGTAACGTTTAACATTGTTGCTCAAAGGTTGCTGGGATATATTTAGTCAATTTACAACTAGTAATGGGAGAGAGAAAGTGAGGGGTGGAACTAGGTGGATGGAACAACTGGTGAATATAATTTTAAATGGAAATGATTGGATATCGGAGTAGACAGAAATGAACGAGGGGTTAATTTATTTGCACTGCACATGCACATGAACTGCTAATTCATGGCGTCATAAGTTTATAATTGCTGTGTGCAAATTATGAGCATTGCACAATTGCAATTGTAGCACGCGATGACAATTGTCACAGGTATGTGTATGTATATGGAGGGGTTTTAAATTGCATGGAAATATTGGTGACATGAAGTATACATAACATTGCATGCTGGCTGCGATTAATTACTGAGAGTGGCGAGAAATTTTCCGTCTCCTACTTATCCTCTTCCTGGTCATTGGACAGTCACAGCTGCCATAGTCGTTAGTGGTTTTGTGGGCGTGGTTGTGATTTTTTTATCCCCTTCACCCACCTCTTGTATACACCAAACCTGTCAGTTCTATGCTATTAAACAACTTTTATCTGCTCCTATCTGCTTCATGTTTAGGTATTGTTAAAAACAAGTTTATCTTCTTTTCAAGTTGGATAGCATATATGCAATTAAAGGTGAACTGACAGGGCGGTAAAAGTGGACTTTGTGTAAATTGGAACTACTTGCTTGCCAATTAGTCTGTCCATGATTGGCCAGAAAAGGTAAAGTTCAGAGTTCACTTACCGCCCTGTCAGTTCACCTTTAAGGTTTTATCTCGTTTTATTTATTGAAAACTCATCAAGAAACTATATATAAGGGGTAACATTGTTCTTTATATTCATATACAGCTATCGTATATAGTAACATAGGAAATTATTTGACAAAGTGAAGTAGAAATGCAGTTTTAGAAAGAAACAATGTTGACTATTCAGGAAATTGAATGTTAAAGGTGACAGTAGTATTTCAATGAAGAATACATTTTACATTGTGTTTTTACTGTATTATAGGTTTTTTCTGTTAAAAACACACAAAAATAATGGAATAACTTTTTGCCTTAGTTGACAATCTGAATGGTTTAATTATTTTTTTATATCAATATACTATAAAAATTTCAAGCTATTGATTTCTTATTTGGTCAACTTAATTTGATTAATTTTGACAGGAGGGACCATTCAAATGTTTGCTTATAAAGGAGAATATTGATTGTATGGACAATTTAGTTAGTATGGCTTTGAATGCAAGAAAGTAACTATAGTTATTAATTGAGACTGTTCATTCATAACGTAGGTCAATGTTTTAGCTGCACTATAAGAATTATGCTTCCTTGGTAAGCTTTCACTATAAAACATGGGCAATACCTGGAATCATGACCTAGATTTAAACGCTTTATTGGAAGATATTAAATATTTATAGTTCTGTTAACGAATAATTTATTAATTGAAAAACATTACTGGGAATTACCATATGTGGGCAGTGTTTTCAAGTGCTGCATGCACTCTTATATTCCCAACTGCACTGTTAAAACACTCGATAATGTTCTTGCTTGCCCACACACAAAGTTGTAGGTGGTAATAAGCAAACTGGAATAACATGGAATGATAGGACAATTATCGAATTGTCATTGACAATGCATTGAGGGTCTTAAATGTTCATTATAGCTAAATTATAATCTCGATTAATAGGTGTTTATATTTAATAGTGTGGTATTTTCACGGAAATTGAAGCAAAATATTTAACAAAAAGTACACATTATTCCTCTAAATCTATAAAACCAATTGTTTAGGTAAAATAACAGCGTTTTGAAATCAGTGGTCGTGGCTTGAACTTTTTCATATTTCTCCTCAAATTACAATATGAACATAAATATTATACTAACATGGACATTAACATGAACATGAACACGATTTTAAACACATGCACTAACATGTCGCTTGGTTTGCAAACCCAATTGTCATAACAGCTGCACAAAGGATTATTGCATGCCTTTGTATACCTGCCTTGGACACGTAATTGGATATATGGTATGGTTCCCTAGCTAGCATAGGGTATATATGCTATAGTAGTACTAGTACATGCACCTTTATTTGCTGGATATATATTTAGGAGCAAGTCAGCTCAGTCTCACCAACTTCTTATTTCTCCAATTTGGTATAGCTAATATAACGACTTGGCCTTTCACATCCAAGATTTGAGGTTATGTGTTTTCATTTGGTGTTGACCGTTTGGCTTGCGAATATCAGCAAAAACATGTGATCTATGTTGACGATTGGGACATTTGGCCGGATGTTGGGCTGTGAAAGTCCGACGACACACAGATGACCATAGCATTGTAGTATATACCTATACATATATAGACTGCATGTTCTCAAAATGTAGGCTATATAGCTGCATGGCCGATCGATATGCTACTTTTTTGTATTCGTAGGAAACAAATAGTGTTAGCAGAAAATGTAGGTGCTGCACATGTATGTGTCATGTGGTGTCAGAAAAGAAATGAGATTGTATAAGTATAGATGAAAAATTCAGGTGCTGAAAGTAAATATAAATATGGATTCGGTGAGCTATATGCTTTATATGAGTTGTACTGACCATAGGTTGTGCTGGTATATATGTTTAATGTGAAGCCAGGGGTCAATGTGATCCTCAAATATATTATTTTCACTAATATGTAGTTGTCTTGAAACCTGAAAATTCCTGTTCACTTGCTGATCTTTGTCTTCCACTGTAAAGTTTTCCTTATAACTTACTCTGCCTGATAACCAGGTGGAGCTACTTATACAATTTCGAAGAACTAAATTATTTCACATGATGTAGGGGAGACCGGGGTTAGTTGGCTCAGGGGCACGTTGGTCTTTTCGCGTTTAAAAATCGACAACAGGGGGCAGCAC
>JAQFZQ010000488.1:0-32204 GCA_034696005.1 Glomeris marginata | reverse complement strand
AACCTCAGCCATACATTTATTGCAGATTTTCAAAGTTGACAACTGTGATGCATCCAGTAATGCACACAGTCACCACCTTAGTCGAAGAATAATAGATCCTGTTAAATATTTGATAAACTGTTTTACATGCAATTTGCAGGATGTTGTCGGATTGGGCCAGAAATACCATCACGAGAAAATTGATTTTACCTTCGACTCGCGACGTTACCAAAACTTGCAGTTGTTTGTGGAAGAGCTACGCCAGGTCAAACGACATGTTTCAATATCATTGGACCCAGCTATTTCATCAGAACAACCTGAGGGATCTTATCCATCGTTTGATGATGGACGCCGTTCTTCTGTTTTCATCAACGACTCGCTGCGAAATGGGCATTTGATTGGATGGGTGTGCTTAATTATATTATTTCACCTTTTCAC
Organism: Glomeris marginata; assembly: GCA_034696005.1. Classification (NCBI taxonomy): domain Eukaryota; kingdom Metazoa; phylum Arthropoda; class Diplopoda; order Glomerida; family Glomeridae; genus Glomeris; species Glomeris marginata. Next base: position 31,787 of record JAQFZQ010000488.1, on the reverse strand, counting down.
TTTTAATCTACTTATTCCTTATGAAACTTATTTCTAGACTGACACTGGGCGTTCAGTATTTGCTGATTTTGGCCAATTATCGACCGAAAGATGGTGGAACAGAAGGTTGACTCGTTGGAGAGAAAACTTAGGATTTGATGCCTTGATGCTGGTACTTTATTAGTACATGAAATCATTATAATACTGTCAGATTTCTTATTTTATATATTGTTTTGGCTTGTGACCAGATAGACAACACTCCGCTTAATCTTGTGGCTGGTTCGGTTCACGGATGTGTTCAAGATAATTACAATAACCCTTCGTATGTACCATGTAAGTCTTAAAATAGCTCAAATACTCATTTTATTTAAATGCATCTGTGTAATAAATTTGAAATAATTTTGATTTCCAGTTGCCTTAAGGGAAGGATATCTTTACAATGATACCCTATGCATGGATAGTTGGCATCGGTGGGGTGGTAAACCAATTCGCCATATTGCAGTTCATAATGTGTATGGACATTTGATGGCTAAAGCAACATATAAGTAAGCTCATATATTTAACAGTAATATTCAATGTGTGCAGTGTTGCATAATAAATTCAGTACTGTTATTAATATACCAATGTTGTAATTGTCGCGTAGCGCAGTGACAAACATCGGGGCAAAAAGACTGCCAATAGTTTCACATTCAACATTCATTGGAAGTGGTCATTACACAGGGCAATATTTAAAGGATTATTACTCAACTTGGGAACAGATGGCTCTATCAATATCTCACATTATTGACCACAGTTTGCACGCTATACCGCTGGTACGTAGACGTAGACAGTCACCGCGTTCAAATTCAGTATTATAATTTGAAAATCCAAGTTGAAATGAGAAACTAAGATTTATATTTGTAATGGTTTTCCAATTGAATGATTGAATGATAAAATAGGTGGGTGCTAAAGTCTGCGGTTTAAAAGATCAGCCAAATTCCGGTGATGTTGACAGCGAATTATGCACGCGCTGGCTGCAACTTGCGGCATTTTATCCACTGTTTAAAATAGTAAGTATTACAAAACTGCAATTATTTAATAATTGACTGTACAGAAATATGTTAGTATATTCTTGCAGAGTGAAGATTCACTAATGTGTGCGGAGAATTCTGGTCGCGGTGCTCTTACGGCAATCAAGACGCGTTACGCTCTTCTTCCATATTTGTATACTTTGTTTTACTTAGCACATACAGAAGGCAGCACTGTTGTTAGACCTTTACTACATGAGTATGTTTTATAATAAATAATATTAAATCTTGGATATTATATGTATGGATTGTAAATGCACATGTTTCTTATTTCAGGTTTGTGTATGATAAAAACACTCATTCTATTCGGGACCAATTCATGTGGGGTGCAGCAATTTTGATAAATCCAGTTTTGCAAAAGTTAAGTATTAATTTGCATATATCATATTTATTCTTCTCGTTTTGAACGTGCAATAATGAAAATATTCTTACAATTTCAGGGTGCAAAAGAAATACAGTTGTACGTGCCAAAAGGTCGATGGTACGACTTCTTTACGGTACACTTTCATTAACAAATATAATGTCTTTTATTTATACATTACGTTATATTATGATTACACAATTATAAAGGGATCAAAGCTGGATTCGAAAGGTGAATGGTCATTCTTCCCGATAGCAAGGGATAAAGTTACCATATTGGCTCGAGGTGGACATGTAATTCCTACAATTAAGAATGCTTCTGCCACTACATATGAAAGGTGTGTCATAAAATGTACATAGAATTTGATAGAATCTGTAAAAAGACTTCAATGCGAATTTCAGCCATTGTAATGTATCTTCATTTGCAGCCGCAGTAATCCTTTACATCTAATGGTGGCCTTAGATGGTGACATGAAAGCTGAAGGATCACTTTATTGGGATGATGGTGAATCGAGGGGTAAATCAATTGTCTAAAGCATATTATACTGTACAGTTTATACCAGAATAAGGGTAATAACAATATAATTATTTTTACAATTGGATTTCCAGATAGTGTTGCGAAGGATTTTGTTCTAGTGAACTTCACAGCAGCAAACGTAATATTTATTATAATGTTGTACATTATGTTGACACATTGCAATATATTAGTGACTTTTTACAGGATCGCCTGAAGATATCTGGACGTAAAGGTCACAAGTTTCTTTCTCCTGGATTTTCCAAGGCAATTTTTGCCAGTGTTGATATACTTGGATTTTCCATTGCTCCAAAAATTGTTGCCATAACTGATGTGGGGGTTCTAACACCTCAACAAGCCAAATGGAATGAAAAAACCCAAGTAAGTACATTAAGAAAATACTACATTTATCTACTATACAATATGCCAAACTTTTCTACACACAATTATAACTAAAATATTGTTTTCAGATCTTAAATATTGTTGGAATAATTATTCCAATTAAGGACACATTACAGTTAGAGTGGCACTGGAGCTGATAATCATGATATGTATATATATACACATACTATTTTGCCAGATACTTAATTAAGTGAAAAACTGCCACGATGTACAATACGAATGTATAGTTTTTACGCAAGGTTGTATTTTATTCTGTAAAATACACATACTTCAATATAGAATGATTATAAACTTGTTTCGCAATTTATTTGAGATAAAGGGCAATCAACTGGAGTGCAACTAGGTATAGGCAGAGATTAGAGATACAGTTCAACTTTAATTTTACATTGATAAGTTGTAAATGGCGACTTGGGCATTGGCAACATTGTTGCTCTGCACTTTTGGTTTTGTTAAAGAACTTCGTCCTACTGACTCATACCTGAACAATTATTTAACTGGACCTTGGGTCAATTTAACAGAAGAACAGGTATTCTCTGGTGTTTTAATATTATATCAACATGTTATGTTCATGTTTGATCTTTTAGTGCCTTTCATTTATTTTATTATTTAAATTACTAATTCATTGTCATCAAATATAAATATATATATAAAGTTGTGCATAATAAACTTAAAAATTGACAATAGTATTAATTTTTAAAACTTTGGACACATATTGCCAGTTCAATGTAATTGTATTTGGTAATTGTTCAGGTTTACAACGAAGTCTATCCAGTTTGGACTTACTCATATCTGTGCCTACTGCTTCCAGTATTACTACTAACAGATATTTTACGATACAAACCTGTGATTATAGCAGAAGCTCTAGGTTACATAGCCACATATGTGTTAGCCTTATGGGGAAATGAAATCCAAGCATTTAAGGTATACTTAACATTTTAATATGAAATGATAGTTTATGATATGAAATTATATTATTATTTATGTAATTCATAGGGAATGGAAGTTGCATATGGAGTGGCAACTGCAACAGAAGTTGCGTATTATTCCTACATTTATGCTCTAGTTGAAAAGGACAAGTACCAAAGGGTTACCAGTTACACTCGTACTGCACTTCTATTGGGAAGATTTACTTCTAGTAGTTTGGCACAGATCTTGATATCGACTGGTGCAATGAATTTTAAAGAGCTGAATTATATTTCACTGGGAGGTGCTTGCACGTGTTTCCTTGTAGCCATTGCATTACCAAGTGCTAAGCACAGTGTTTATTTTCACCGAAACATTGATGATACTGCATCTGTTGCAACCAAGGAAGATAACACCAGTGATGGTACCATCAGGTTGAATGATATTTTTAGTTATCACAGTAATTAATACAGTGGTCCTCACTGAACTGAAGGAAATTGTATTGGGTGGAAAAATTTTGTTAAAAAGCATTTATAAATGCAAGTACTGTTGTTCATGTATAGTCTATTCCAATCAGTACAAAGTAATTGTTCTTAATGCGTATATGGCTTAATTTATATAATAATACTTATAGAACATAATTTTTCCATAACCAAGGAGTTATATTCACATTCACAAATTCCAATGTTTTTATTTCATAATTCAAGTTTAAATATGAATATTTTACCTTTTTTAAGCAATAACAGTGAAGAGTGTAACAAGGAAATAGAAGACACTGTGATAGATGCCTCACTGGACCAAAAGTCAGTTTTGGTAACTTAAATATTAATATTGGAACCATTTCATTGTGACATAATCCCTTACTTTGAGTTTTATCAAGGTTTTTATGCATTGCAGAGTTTAAAACAGAAGAAACACAAGTGCAGTGAAATTGGATCAGTTTTTAAAATCATTTGGCATGATATGGTATCAGCATTTACCAATATTCCTGTTTTGAAGTGGAGTATTTGGTCAGCATTGGCTACATGTGGATTGTACCAAGTACAAAATTATTCTCAATCACTGTGGGAAGAGATTAAACCTAGTGAAGCAGACAGTACTGATGTCTACAATGGAGCTGTGATAGCCATGGCCACCTTGTTTGGTATATTAAAGTTACACAAATTATTTTGCATAATCCATTTTATGTATACAATAATCTGAAAGGTGAAATTTGTGAAATTAACAGGTGCAGGAGGCTCGTTCGTTATGCAGTTTGTATCGATCAATTGGGGTAAATATGGGGAACCAATTCTTGCAATAACTTGTACAGTTGAAGCAGTGTTCCTTGTTGCAATGGCTCTAACAGACTACATATCCATTGCATATGTCACCTTTATATTAGCAGGCATTTTATACAATGCAATGATGACAGTGGCAAGGTGATAGTGACTTTTCTCTGTTAAGAATGTTTTATTGTCTGATTACTAAAGCACATTTGCATATGTAAATATATGTACATAGTTTCCAAGTTGCAAAGAATATTAGAGAAGACACTTTTGGACTTGTGTTTGGGATCACCACATTTGCATCCCTATTTGTACAGACTTTATTAACAGTAATCATAGTCAGTGATTATGGGTTTGCAGCTCCAATAAGAACTCAGGTAATATATTGTTCATTTAAAAGTATTTTAATGCAAGAAACCTTATTTTTGACAAAATAAATGCAACGTTTTCTAATTTCAGTTTTTGGTGTATGGTGGATATTTTGGAGTGATTGCAATATTATTCTTGTCAACATCAATTTACACGTGGATTCAACGTAAATAATTTAATTTAATTCGCTAGAACATTACATTGAATTGCACAATATTATAGATCTGTTATATAGTATAGGGTAATATAGTAATATACAGTATACCAGCAAATATACTTTGTATATGAACTATATGTATAAAAAATATGTTCATGGATCTGCTATTTTTTGATTTTGTCAAAAAATGATTTTCATATATAAAAATTATTAATATTAATGTATAATTTCTTTGGCTATTCGTAGGAACTCAACTGCGCAATAATATCTGCATTCAATATTTAGTCAAAATCAATATAATAAAAATCGGTTATAATTGATATAAAACTAAATAATTCGTATCTGTGTCAATAATGCTTCAAATGGCCTCAAATTTTCAGACAATGTTCCTAAATTAGTGGCAATCAAATGCTAGTTTTTCCAGGGTATGTTGCAAAGCCTTGTCAGTTCACCTTTAATATGACCTTGATCTTATCTGCAAAACTAATACAAAGTGGGTATTGGATTTTTACATCCTCATTTTATGCCAATTCAAACATATATACAGAATTTAATAATTTATTATAATCTGAAATAAAAAAAAATTATTTATAATTATTTGGCAGCAAATTTTTATTACCAACTGTCTTGTAACCTTGTAATGCTTGTAATTGTAATGTAGAACAGTTACCACTTTGCTCACCAGGTGGCGATCGTGCATTCTATAAAAGGAAACGCCCCGTTGGCTGATGCGCCATTGTTTTGTTTCCAAACCGTTCGGCAACCGTTACGTACCGTTGCCCAGAAGCGTTCTTGTCGCCGATTCGAAAATACGCTATTTAAAACAGTTAGTAAAATTGCAAGTTATCGCTCGGAAGGCGGTGTTGACGTTGATTTGAAGATGCTGAAGACAAAGCTAGATGTCGACAGACACGTGAAAGACATACTGGCCAGGATTAGAAACGATGAAGAGGTTTGCATTTTAATCGGCGACCGATTTCGTTTTAGGCTTAACGAAGCCGGCATGTCTCCTAGGCCTAATGATAGCGCGTGAAAAATCAAGGGAAATTGCACAATAGAAAAGTTGCTGTGTACGATTATTAGTGAGTTTGTGTAAAAGTGGGTTAAATACTGGCGAAATAATGCGACTAACTGATTTAAAAATTGACAGTTTTGGTCAGGCTTAATTGGGTTAGGGTTATGGACAAAATTCAAGTTTTTTAGAATCTGGTAAATTCGGGGTAAATTCTACGGCATTTCTCTAAAGTTATTCTTTTGTTTCTAATTTATAGAGAGCATTGCGAGGGTATCAAATAGCCAAGCAGTATTTTTCAGTGAAGGACTTCGAAACTTCCAAAAGGTAATGCGAAATTCCGGAATCTGCATAATAAACTATACAAATCAAATGCAAATTTTCAATTTCTTTACAGATACCTTGCGCAATACCTAACCTTCAGAGATGGCAATGCTCAAGCACATCATTTGATGGGTCAATTATATGAAAGCACAGGACATTTGGAGAAAGCCCTTATGTCCTACAAACGTTGCTTGGAGCTAGATCCGAAATTAAATGACATCGTTCTCAAAAGTAACGTTTATGTATTTATGATATCGCAAATAATTATTACAAGTTTATCTGAATCACTATTTTTGATTTTGCAGTTTGCGACTTGTATTGTAAAGTTCCTGTTGATCCCGAAAGAGCAAGAGTAAGTCACAACTTCTATTCCATTATATATAAATAACTCAGTTTGTAATTTTTTTTATTTAATGAGGATTTTTAATTTTTTCAGTATTGGGCAGATCGAGCTGAAGAACTGTTTCCACATAACGAGATTGTGTTCAAGCTTAGAGTACGTTGCCTTTCATTCCAGATATTATGCTGTAAAGTTGTTAGATTACTGAATTTTCTCTATTAAATCACTCAAGGAAAGTTTATTGAATGTTGAGGGAGAACCCGACATGTTGGAGTTGGAAAGTCTGCTTGCTGCTGAATTGGTAAATTTTACTAAAAGCAATTCATAAATAAGATTTCTATCTATATGTATATCCATAACATATTTTGATTAATTTTAGGCTGCCAGACCGTTGGATATTAATTTGAGGATTAAACTACTGAGGTTGTATTTGCATAACGAACGCAATTCAGATGCATATAACCATGCCATTGAAGTTATGAAGAGACAACCAAATGAGACGAATTTAGATTGGATTAACTGCGTTACAGATGTTTTTGAGGTACTAAATTGGTTTTGCAAATAACATTATCATTACTGTTTCCCTGTATGATATGTGGTACTTACATTTTAGGCTTACCAAGAAGAACAAGGGTCTGATTGCGGACAGGTATTTTACACCTATCTGCTAAGCAATTTAGACCGGTTGGTGTATTATTCACTGGAAGAAGCGTTTGGATTACGCCGTGAAAACCTAAATCTGACGTAATAATAACCTAATTAGGTTTTAGTTGACAGCTTATCCAACATTCATTACAACAGTATTTAATTTGAGTACATAATTCTATATTTTTGATCAAGAGTAAAGCTAAGCAATTACATAAAACATAAAAATGACTTGGGTGATGTAATGTCACATTATGAAATAGAGAAACTTTTGTTTTAATACACATTTTTTTGGTATTTGGATGGTGGATAAGGTGTAAATAGTTATTGTATTGTTGTGTCAGATTACATAAAATGATTTGTATTTTAGGTCAAAACATCCAAGGAGTTTGACGGATAGTTCCTGTGCTTTACACTCGTAAGATGATTTATGTACTGTAATTTGTTGTTACTGTCTTGATTATTATAATATAATTTGAGTTTTGTATTTAGTCTCGATCAACATCTGTGGAAAGCTTTCCAGTTGCCAATAGATCATAATGGCTTTTGGGTAGAGTTTTTGCTTCACATGCAGGGCCAGTTGTATTTTCACTTGGCCACGATAATTTTAAAGCGTGTGAAGGTAAGAATATCACACTTGACCAGTCACAGTGTTTCCTATATGGAAGTGTACTAAATGCAATGTATTACCATTTTTAGGATCATGGGAGTGTTAAAGAAGCCTCGCAAATGGCTGCTGCTTTGCTTTTGGCAGCGTATTCAATAAAACCACTTGAGCTAAATAGTTCTTGGTACGTGCAAGGACAGGATGAAGAGAGGATGACTGCAGAGCTGATGTATAATCAAGCTTGCTTTAGAATGTGCCAATCTGGTAAAATTAAGCCTTCTTCATATAGATAAATTTCATCATGATGTTATTGCATGTACTTGTAATTTTAGATGTAGTTAAAAAATGTGTTGATTATTAACATTTAGGTCATGTGATAATTGGATTATGTCATGAAGACTCTGCAAAATGGCTTGGTAAAATTAAACAGCAAATGTGTACAGCCCAATGCAAGAAGAAAATATTCGAGAGAGTTTTTCAGCAGCAGAGTCAGAGACTAAATGCTGGAACTTCTTATTTTATGCAAGATACACACTTACTTGAATTTGACCTCCAATTTCCTAACATTGTCTCACTCCAAGAACATGATAAAGGTGTGGAAGTATTAGTATAGTTCCTATCTTATTCCACTGACTGTTTCTAACATGTTTACTGTAAAATTTCCAGTTGCCATTCAACTTCAACCTGAAAGTTTGCACCACTGCGTTTGGCTCGCGATGCAGTCCTACAACTTGAAGGAAAAAATGCAACCTGACTACGGATTCAATTTCTTTCAAGGGCTCAAGTTAAATGCAACTAATATACTTCAGCCCAGCCCTGAATCCCTGTGTACATTAGATGTTGATGCTTTCTTGTATGCCACCGGTATGTTGCGTTCATATATTAAACTGCGCATTAGGAGTAGAGCTCTAATTTGAGTTTGCTTTTTAAAGTGAGAACTACTTTGATGTGTCTGGACAACAAATCCCCTTCATTGTACTCGAGTCCAAAAGCAGCAAACATTCTTCCTGTTCATGTTTGTGATCTTCTGTGCACTGCTGAGCAATCTGAGTGGTGGAGAATTGCTTTTCAACTGCACGTTAGCGATGTGAAGTACGTGTTGTTTAGTTTGATGATTAATTGACATGCTCGAAATGCGTTGGTGATTAAATTAATTTGTTCTCGTTTAAATAGGGGGAATATTGGTGGAGCTAGAAGGAAATTACAGCATGGAATTGAAGTGGTTAGGGCCATTGGGAACCACGGCATGGATGTTAGACTAGTAATTCACTTGGCGGAGACATTCGCTGGAAGAGTACGTATAAAATGTACAGTATTAAGTTCTTTTATGGGAGTTACATTATTAAAGATAGGCTTTTGTTTCTGTTTTTATATAGGCATCGGATATTAAATCACAAAGTGACAATGATAGGACAAGAGAAGCAGAGATTACAGCGCTGGAAAATCGTGCCGCACACTATTGGACAGTTGGGATAGAGATGTTACAGAAATTGGAAAAGAACCAAACTCTGTGGTATGATTATTTACTTAGTTGTTTAGTTATATGTCAAATGGTGGTTTGAATGGATTTGTTTTATTCAAAGCACCCCAAAAGAGAGGCTTTTCCCAAGTTTCAAGCGGGACCCAGATTCCGAAGAAGTGCGTCAACTTATCGAGGATGGGAAGTTTTATCTGGCGTTCCAAGACATGAATAATGGAAACCTAGAGAAAGCGTTTGAAACATTCAAATTGCTGAAGTCCCCATATGCATCTTATTACCAAGCTTTGGTGAATATAATCTCCGAGTAAAATTAATGTGTGTTACGTTCACTAACCGGCCCACTGACCAATTTAAAAATGATAGATATCCAAGAAAATGGCATCAAAAGTGATTGGAAGCAGAGCAAGGGAGTCCGTTACCAGTAATATGAGAAGTCGGCACATTATTCTGCTTACAAGGGCAAGGGATTCATTGTACGAGACATTGGACCGTGTTGCCAGTGACAAGAAACACCCATTAAATCAAATTCTCTTGGAGGAAATTGAAGATATTGAAACGAAGTTGTCTAGAATTGATCCTGATACAGGTAGTGTTGTTGACTTTGAAGTGGTTGCTGTGTTGCAGAAGTACAATTCCAGTTTTAATTTAAAAAGTTGCTACGAATGAATACCATGGACGCAGCAACGGGACAGTTTCCACGCGGGATGAAGAAGAACAGGAATTGGATGATGTCACGAATCACGCAGACTATTCCGCCACCATCCAGAACCACAGCTCGCCTTTAAGACACCGCCGGCTGACTACTACTACTGTAAATTTCACTCCAAAATCTCACTTGGAAGCACGTGTGAGACCAAGTCCCGAAAGGCTGGATGCCCAGTTACGCGTGCTTTCAAATTCGCAAGAGTTGATTCTGCAGAAATTCGCCCAAAATAGTGAAGCTTTGGTGGAAATCAGCAAAGCCATCGCTGCGAGTGCTCAACAAAATAATCTACTTTTAGAAGAGTTGAAGGTACATTCTCTTTGGTGTACCCTGATTTATTTACAACTTGCTGATAATGTTTTTGTTTCAGCTACAATTAATTGAAATTCGACAACAAATGCCTGCTATGTTTGCGCATCGCGTCCCACGGCGGAAGAGAAGGTCAGCGAAAGAGAAACCCGCTGCTTCTGCTGCAGCAGCAGCTGCTCGAAGTGATGATGACCAACAGTCAGACTATGATGCGTACGATGGCTACTATTATCATGAAGATGACGAATATGCAGGATTGGAAGATGGTGATGCAAATGATGGATTTGCGTATGGCGTGCCTGCAAGTGCGTATATTACGTTTTATTATGTTTTAAATCATAACTTCATTTAATGTTTTGATTAGCAGACAGAGGCGTAGAACCTGATGGCCGACTTCCACCACAAGTTGCTCCGCAACCAAATTTACCGTACTATCCCAGTGGACAGTTGATTGAAGGACATCAGTTGCCAGCGCACCCTGTTGTTCCATGTACCTTACCTGCGCAAATGGGTCCACCTTACTATGCTCATCCTGTGATCTCAATACCTACTGGACTAAACTTCAGGTAGTATTTCTTCGTCTTGAAGGATAATTGCTTTAGAGTTTAAAGTAAATTTAATGTAAATCTAATATAAGCAGCGAAGGGCAGAAACTACCACAGTTTGACTTCACGATGCCCGCAATGGGACTTGGCATGCCACCAGCGCCAATCCTAAAGACTTCAGTGTTCTCGAGACTTGGTGGTGAAGCCGTGCAGATGCCGAAGATTCCTGACGACAGTAACGGTGGTTTATTCATATATTTACTATGAAATGTAGCTATTGTAACAGCATGTTGAAATGTTAATTGGTTTATATTTACAGTTCAAGTAAATGCCGGTGGCTTTCTTGAGCCGGCACCTGTCATGAAGTTTCCTATGGTGAACGAACAGAATTTGCAATCGATCGCACCGAACAATGAGGCCAGCGCAACTTATGATGTGACGGTGCCGTACAATGCTGTTAACGGTGGAATGTTGCCAGCATTGAATGATATGAAACCTGGATCTATGCTGACGTTTTCATCATTGATTGCTCCTCATGCGTTTCAAATTCCTCTGCCTTCACAACAGTCGCAAGTTTTATCAGAAGGTCCAAGTGTTCAGGAAACTGGTGTGCGGGGTGAGTGGATCATGTGTAGTACTTGGGATTGCCATCAGTGTAAGTCTGATTTTTCAGCAAACAGAGTGTAATGAATTGCTTTATCCATTTTAGAGAATCTTCCCTGCAATGTGTTTTCGAACATATGGAGTACTAGCGGTTTATACGATGCAAAACCAGCTGATGGCAACACCTGGAGTTCAAGAGCTCGGAAGGATTCTTACAAAGAGGAGAGCGAAGGTGATGTAAGTGGACTGGACTTCAAGCCACTGATACCATTGCCAGAAGTAGTTGATGCAAACACCGGAGAGGAAGATGAAGTGGTTCTGTTTGAAGACCGAGGTCGTCTCTACCGGTTTGTGGACAAGGAATGGAAAGAACGGGGAATTGGAATCATAAAATTGCTGCACAATGAAACCACTGGCAGAATTCGCATATTGATGCGACGTGATCAGGTGCTGAAGATCTGCGCCAATCACTACATTTCTCCAGACATGGAACTCACAGCGATGAAGAGCTCCGACCGAGCTTGGTTATGGGCCGCGCATGACTTCGCGGACGAAATCGTCACCGATGAGAAATTCTGCCTGAGACTAAAGAATTCCGAAGTGGCTCAACGATTCAAGCAAGTATTCGACAGAAGCAAAACGATGATTGTAAACACTCCTGAAGCGCAAGGTGTAACACCAGCCGTACCACCGCGTGAACTGGAATCCGATTTTGGGAAACAGTTTCGTCCGCAGCCTGGTTCGTGGACTTGCGATACTTGTTGCGTTGTTAACAAGGCTGACTGCACCAAATGTGTGGCTTGTGATACGATTAGCCCCACTGCTACAAAACCAGCTGAAGTTACAGGGTTTGGTAACAAATTTGTGCCTGTGGTTGGATCTTGGTCATGTGACGCATGCCTTATCCGAAATAATGCGGATGTGGTGAAATGTGTAGCGTGTGAAACTCCAAAGCCGGGAGCTGTGGTTAAAGTTGTGCCATCGACATTTGGCAGTGCATTTGCAAAGAAACCTGGTATGTATTTAGTATTAAGTATTTAAGCAAAATTTAACACGTAAAAAGTCAAAAAATTACGTGTTGATACATTTTTATGTGCACATTTTGGTTTGTAACAAGTTACTCTTCATTTGAATTGCAGGTAGTTGGACATGTGACACATGCTACATACAGAATGGTGCTGATGTCTTGAAATGTGTTGCGTGCGAAACAAACAAACCTGGTTCATCTGCACCTGAACCTGCAGCTGCTAGTAAACCAGCAAGTATTTGGACAACAACTAACTTCACTGGGTTTGGACTCGCTGCTTCTGGAAAGCCCACGGAATCTGGACTGTTCAAATTTGGCTTTTCCTCACCTGCTCATGCACTGGACACAAAGACCGCAACACCGATACAACCCGATCAACCGCAATTACCAAAAGTTGAATCCGCCGATTCACCTGCTGCACTTTCCAGCTTTGTTTTCGGTCGTCCAAAATCCCAGGAGGAATCTAAGCCATCGGGTTACGTATTCGGCCAATCTCCAGTGAAGCCATCCGTAAATGATATCGAGACTCCGAAGAAAGACGAGGTTGCCAACAAAGCTCCTATCGTGTTCGGTGGATTCTCTTTCAAATCTGAACCTGTACTACAAGCCAGTGAACCAAAGAAAAGTCCAGTTGCTGGAACGAGCTCAAGTGTGGAAGTTGTTCCTAAACCAACTGTGGAAAGTCCGTTTGCAAAATTCACATTTGGGTCATTGAACAAGACTTCGGTTAGCAACGTGGAGTTGGTGCAGAAAAGTCCTGCTTTGAAGGTTCCTGCGGAGACTCCTGCAGCATCACCATGCACTGCTACTTCTGTTACTTCCATTTCTTCCCCTAAAACTGAAGATGACTTTGTACCAAACACTGATTTCCAACCTGTTGTCCCTTTGCCTCAACTTGTGGATGTTAAAACAGGTGAAGAAGATGAAGAAGAGTGTTTTGTCTCGAAGGCTCGGCTTTTCCGGTATGTATCATTTACAATTCACATTGTAGTTCCCATTTAATGATTTGAAATGCTGATTAAGTTGAACACCATGTTAGGTATGATGTTGATGGGAAACAATGGAAGGAAAGAGGAGTTGGACAGTTGAAGATATTGAAACATAAAGAAACCGGAAGAGCTCGCATCATCATGAGACGTGACCAAGTCCTGAAGGTGTGCGCCAACCATTACCTCACGCCGGATATGATCTTGAAGCCCATGGCCTCCAGTAAGAGAGCATGGGTCTGGCTAGCTAACGATTTCTCTGAAGGCAAAGTAACGCAAGAGATGTTGGCTGCAAAGTTCGAAAAAGAAGATCAAGCTGAGGAATTCAGGGTCTCGTTTGAAAAACTACGCGATGCGATGGCCGCGGCTCCGCAAAGGAAAGACACCGAAAGTACCAACTACGATGAGGATCAAGGTGATGATGATTACGAAGATATCGATGATGACGAGGATGATGATGATGAAGATGACGAAGACGAAGATGATGATGACTCGGAAGACCAAGATGAGGAAGAAAGTGCTCATCAGGAGGAAAAACCCAACGCGGAAGCTGCTCAATCCTTACCTTCAACTCCCGCAAAAGATTTCACTGGATTGGGAAGCACACCAGGTCCTCTGAAGCTAGACTTCACTAGTAAACCTTTCCTGGGAACCTTCAGCTTCCAAACCCCAAACGCAACACCTGGTGGAATGTTACAATCGGCACTTATGAATTCAGGCAATGTTGCATCGAAACCTAATGAAGGCAGCATCGAATTTCGCTTTGGAAGCCCTCAGCAGTTCAATTTCTCGTTTGGAGGAGTCAGTCCTAAAAGTCCTGTTAAATTAACAAAGTCTCCTGGAATCGATGGCAACGATGACGAAGAGTCAAACGTGTCTGCCGTGTCCGCGGCGTCCGCAGAAAGCGACGTGGACGGCGTTTATTTCCAACCTGTCATTCCTCTTCCGAATAAGATTGAGGTAAAGACTGGTGAAGAAGATGAAGAAGTTCTGTATTCACAACGTGCGAAATTATTCCGACTCTTGGGCGGCGAATGGAAAGAGCGCGGAGTTGGAGACTTGAAGATCCTACGCCACAAAGAAACCAATCGGCTTCGCTTGCTCATGAGGCGAGACCACGTCTTGAAGATCTGTTGCAATCATTATTTGACGGAAGAACTGGAATTTAGACCAAAGGATGACAAGTCGTTCATGTGGTCAGCTGCGGATTTCTCGGAAGGAGTTGTACAGCAGGAAACTTTGGCGATCCGATTCAAGACTGCGGAGTTGGCCCAAACGTTCAAGACGGCCATCGATGAGGCGAGAAACCCTTCCAAGAAGAAGGTTGCCGTAGAACTACCTTCTGAAGGCAAATCTGAAATCAAACCAGCTTCAACTGCGAGCAGCTTCAGCTTTAAATTAGATGAAGATAGTCCTTCCAAAGGTTCCTTCAGCTTCGGTGACCGATTCGGAAACGTTTCTGGTTTTTCAGGTTTGTTTATTGCATTTCAGGTTTGTTTATATGGCATTTTGTGCTCAATTATTAAACTAATATTTTTAATTTGACAGAAAAGAGCTTTGGGTCACCTGTATTTGGAGGTACAAAGGACACTTCCAGTTCAAACAAAGAAGGTAAGATATAACTCTAATGTTTCTTCGCATTGTTTTTGCTGTAACTCCATTGTACGAATGAATATTGTTGAATGGAAATTACCAAGTTGATATGAATAGTGTTATTATTGATTTCAGATACATCCGATGTGGAAATAGTATTTGTGAAGCATGCAACACCTGAGCAACAGGAGCAAGCTAAGCGTTTGATGTTGCCTACTCATTTTTACCTGTACCTCGATGCGCCGGCGTGTCCCGGTTGCCGTGGATGTGACGATGAACCTCACGAAGTTGCAACGCGTGTTCCTGCTGAGAACAGTAGCACTTTGTCCACAGGTAACCTTAGACTTAGTTCTATACATGACATCTGAGTTTCTATTTTGACATAGTATATCAGAATAGATTTTATTCGTATAGGGAATGATGAATCCAAAGATCAATCGGCAGTTCAAGAAAATGAGCCGAAAAGTAAGTTGGGTATAATATTTTGATTTACTCTGTGACATTGCTTTGAAATATCGCTTATTTTTAATAGGTTCTGAATTAATTCAACCCAAAAGTGAACTTTCTTTAGGTGTGTAAAATACTATGAACATTTTGTTACCGTAATAACTGTTCAATTATATATATATAGTTTCAGCTGTTATTCCAGAGAAGAAGTCTCCAACAATAGTACCACTGCAGAGTACTGAAGGTGAATATTTTTATCCTGATTACTTGTCCTGAAATACTATATTAAATCTATTACATGTTGTAGAAATCTCGCTTTTCACAAAGTCAGCGATGGAAAGCATCTCATTTGCAAGTCTGGCTCAGTCCAGTTCTACGTTCGCCACCAAATCTGGTAACATCATATTGGCCAATATGCTAATGATGATCATGATACAAACTAAACAATTCAAAATTAAAAGTAGATGATACCGCCAAGTCTTTCAAGTTTTCCGGAGCCGGTGCAACGGTATTCGGAGCGAAAAACGACAGCGATAGGAAAGATGCATCGGACGACGAAGAGAACGAATCCCACGATGACTCTCATGATCCTCATTTCGAACCAATAGTTCAGTTGCCCAGTATAATTGAAGTGAAAACAGGGGAAGAAGATGAGGAAAAGCGTAGGACATTCATTTACAAATATAAACAGAAAGTCATTTCGCGTAGCCATGCAATTCCATGAACCATGTTTCATTTGATGTTTCAGTGTACTCCCAAAGGTGCAAGTTGTATAGGTTTGACAGCAATGTGAAACAGTGGAAGGAACGTGGTTGCGGTGAAATGAAAGTTTTAAAGCATATGGAAACTGGTCGTTGCCGATTGCTGATGCGGCGTGAGCAAGTGTTCAAGTTGGTATGCAACCATTACATCACCAAGGAAATGCAGTTTAATCCGAAGGCTACGTGTGAATCTGCTTGGGTGTGGACAGCGATGGATTTCTCTGATGAAAAAGGGCAGCTGGAGAACTTCACCGTGCGCTTCAAGGTAACATATTTGATTTCACGTATTTGCAAATTACCATTTATGATATTTCCCAGGAGAAAGAATTGTGAACAATTGTGCACAAATTTTTCTATTGGGTTGCCATTAACTCTTCAATTTTGGACAGAAGTTTTGGCATGGAATTTGATCGAAAAATGATTTGTTTTGTAATAAATTATTGAATTTCGTTTTCCAGAATGTTGAGTTGGCAAAAGGTTTCAAGGCAGTGATTGAAGATTGCCAGCGCAATATGGAATGCACTTGATAATATTTCCTGTAGTTCGACGATTTACTTGTATTATTAATCGAAATTGTGTAAATTCTGTTTTACGTACCTTGTAACACGCTCGCCTACTGCATCTTGTATTCATTTTATGATTGCATTTTCTTAAATTGATAGTAAATATGAGGTCTAAATCTTACATTGTCTCAATATATTTAGACAAAATATTAATAATGAACAAAATGCTTGTATTTTTCTATATTAACATAGGAATTTAACTTTTGAAACGTCATGCACCTAAAAATGAGAATTTTAAGAATAATTTAGAACATATTGCGTATTTGCAAGAATGGAACGTTTTAGAGCTAATGGAATTATATTGTTCCAAAATTGGAATTTATGGAATGATTTAGTTGAGCAAATCCTTGAGCAAAGCTAGCGTTGCTGCAGTTGTATAATAACTGCAAGATGGCTTGTGAGGAAGATGAAGTTCTGTACTCGCAAAGTGCACAATTATTCCGATTCTTGGGTGACAAGTGGAAAGAACAAGGTGTTGGAGACTTCAAGATCCTTCGGCACAAAGAAACCAATCGTACTCGCTTGCTTATGAGAAGGGATCATGATTTGAAGATCTGTTGCAATCATTATTTGACGGAAGAATTGGTATTTCAACGAAACGATGACAAGTCGTTCATTTGGTCAGCTCCGAATTCCCTGGAAGGAGTTATTCTGCAGGAAACTTTGGCGATCCGATTCAAGACTGCGGAGTTGGCCCAAACGTTCAAGACGGCCATCGTTGAGGCGAGAAACCCTTCCCAGAAGGAGGTTGCCTTAGAGATTCCTTCTGAAGGCGAATCTGGAATCAAACCAGCTTCAACTGCGAGCAGCTTCAGTTTTAAATTGGGTGAAGAAAGTCCTTCCAAAGGTTCCTCCTTCAGCTTTGGGGACCGATTCGGAAACGTTTCTGGTTTTACAGGTTTGTCTATGGAATTTTTTGCTCAATTTTTAAATTAATATTTTTAATTTGGCAGAAAGGACCGTTGCTTCACCTGTGTTTGGAGGTACAAAGGACACTTCCAATTTGAACAAAGAAGGTATAAGATATAATTCCAATGTTTCTTTGTTTTTATTTAATGGATTCAATGTTGCCATTTCTATTCAGTTCTCCAGTAAAATATTGATTTATAAAAATTTTCTTACTATTCATTTTGCAAAGGAACGTTATAAATTTAATTTGTCTTAGCAAGAGACTTTTGAAATTTGATGGTTCATTCCACTTATTCATCAGTTTTTATGGAAAAAAGTTATAAATATTCTTGAAAATACTGGAATTTTGAAATGAAAATTTAGTAAAGCAATTATTATGGCCAGTAACTCCATTGTACTAATGGATAGTGTTGATGGAAATTACCAAGCTGATATTAATAGCGTTGTTATTCATTCCAGATACATCAGATGTGGAAATTTTATTCACGAAGCATGCAACACCTGAGCAACAGGAGCAAGCTAAGCGTTTGTTGTTGCCTGCTCATTTCTACCTGCATCTCGATGCACCGCCAAGTCCTGTTTACCTTGTATGTGACGATGAATCTCATGAAGGTGCAACGCATGTTCCTGCTGAGAACAGTAGCACTTTGTCCACAGGTAACTTCATAGCTCTGCATGACATCTGATTTTCTATTTTGACATTTATATCAGATGAGAATTTATTCGTATAGGGAATGATGAATCCAAAGAGCAATCGACAGTTCAAACTAAACATTTGTAATTGCATGTGTAGATGCTGCTGCTGAGTCTTTCAAGTTTTCCGGAGCCGGCGCAACGGTATTCGGTGCGAAAAATGACAGCGATAGGAAAGATGCATCGGACTATGAAGAGGACGACTCCCATGATGACTCTCTTGATCCTCATTTCGAACCAATAGTTCAGTTGCCCAGCATAGTTGAAGTGAAAACAGGGGAAGAAGATGAGGAAAAACGTAGGCCATTCATTAATTTGTATACAAATATAACTAGAAAGGCATTTCGCGCAGCTGCGCAATTCAATGAACCGTGTTTCATTGTATGTTTCAGTGTACTCCCAAATGTGCAAGTTGTACAGATTTGACAGCAATGTGAAACAGTGGAAGGAACTTGGTTGTGGTGAAATGAAAGTTCTAAAGCATATGAAAACTGGTCGTTGCCGATTGCTAATGCGGCGTGAGCAAGACTTCAAATTGTTTTGCAACCATTACATCACCAAGGAAATGCAGTTTAACCCGAAGGCTACGTGTGAATCTGCTTGGCTGTGGACAGCGATGGATTTCTCTGATGAACAAGAACAAGGGCTGCTGGAGAAATTCACTGTGCGCTTCAAGGTAACATTTGAATTCAACAATTTACAAAATATCATTTATGGTATTGGGCATTAACACTTCAATTTTAAATATAAATTTTGGCATTGATCCAAAAATGATTGTCTATATACATATAATGGCACAAAAGTTTTAATTCGTTTTGTAATAAACTATTGAATTTCGTTTTCCAGAATGTTGAGTTGGCAAAAGGTTTCAAGGCAGTGATTGAAGATTGCCAGCGAAAAATGGAATAAGATGAAAATTATAATTCTGTTTTATGATTGTATGTTTTTGATAATAGTAAATTAATATGAGTTCTAAGTGTTACATTATATTGTGTCCCAATTAATATATTTAGACAAAATACCTAATGAACAAAATGTTTTTCTGTTTCCATATTAACATATATAGTATTTAACTTCTGAAACGTCAACTAAAAATGAGAATTTTAAGCATAATTCAGAACATATTATGTATTTGCAAGAATGGAATGTTTTGGAACTAGTGGAATTATATTCGTTCCAAAATTGGAATTTATGGAATGATTTAGTTGAGCCAAGTTGAGCAAATCCTTGTGCAAAGCAAGATGGCTGGTGAGCAGCAACCATCCGAAAATAGTTTCAGGGAACGATTTGTTGGTGTATTCAGAAGATTGGGAAGGTGTAAGTATGAATTGTTTAGAACAGTTTACTTGGATATGATGTTATTTAGAGTTGATACATTGCTTGCATTTAATTTCGTAGTTCTGAAGTCGAAAAAAGAACGCAAGGAACGCAAGGTACATCGCAAAAGGGGCCAAAAACTTTTGCTTCAGAAGGAAACTGTCAAGGAGCTTGGCATCTATGCTGTATTCATGCTTACTCTTAACATTGGTATGCATATACTATTGGCTTTCCTATTGTTTTTTCTGTGGGAAAATATACTATTTATTTTTAATTCAGCAATTTTTGGTGCTTCATCTGTTGATCGATATTATTTGACCACTGTCTACACGGAATTGCTGGTGAACCGAGAATTCGGCCACGATGTTACTTTCACAAGTGTTGCTTCTGTTCATGGCATTTGGCAGGTTTGGCAAATTAAATTGGTTATCTTGTGTTCGAAAATTCGAAATGTTATATGATGTATAAATTCCTGTACCATATATTGCAACTTGTTCTATGCAGTATCTAGAAGATGTAGCTCTACCATTCTTGTACTACCGTTATGAATATCCTTCAAACAAAAAGGAGGCTATTCGTCAAATCGTGTACGAAAACTCGATGTTGGGATTCCCAAGAATTCGGCAGATCAGAGTGCGAAACAATTCCTGTGACATTCCCACCGAGTTTAGAAACATCATCACCAGCTGCTATTCTCCTTACCATAAAGAATACGAGGACACTTCTACATTTGGGCCTGGAAATGGCACTGCGTAAACCTGTTATTCACAATAAAGTTGTTATTACTGTACTTTAAAATGTCAATTGCTTTCTTTCATCAGTGTTTTTATTTGTATTCTGTTTAGGTGGAGCTATCATACTGAAGAAGAACTAGCTGGACTTGGCTACAATGGACGAGTTGCAACATACGGAGGTGGTGGAAGTTACGAAGACCTGGGTTCCACCTATGAAGAAGCCCGCGGAAAGATTGAAATTCTGAAACAGCTGAACTGGATTCGACGTGGTTCCAGATTTATAGTGTTGGATTTTTCTACGTACAACGTGAACGTTAATCTACTAACATTTGTCAAGTATTCAACTGCAGTGATATAAGTTGATGTGTTGATTATACATAATATAAATGTTTGCTTTGTTCCTTTTGCAACAGGCTGGTGTTTGAATTACCAGCAACTGGAGGAGTTATTCCATCGTACACTATAAATTGCATGACGTTTTTGAGGTACATCACAAGTTGGGACACATTCATTTTGGCCAGTGAAATTATATTTTGTATGTTCACACTTTATTATATGGTCGAAGAAATCGTTGAGGTAATTATAGATTTATTTTTAAAACTTTTCCAACGTATGATGCAATTTATATTTCTATATGATCCTTTAGAATTGTATTGTGTAGCTATGAATACTATCTAACTATACATGCATTGATGTGTTTTTTGTTCTTTTTTAAAGATACATGAAGATTATTTAAGCTATGCGAAAGAGTCATGGAATTACATGGATGCCATAATATTGATGGCAAGTTATAACTGTTCTAAAGAATGTATGTGACTGTGAATGTTCATTCTTTGTAATTTTTCTTTTTCTTTCCCAGATATCACTGTTCTGCATCTCATTCAGTATTTACCGTACAATGCTTATCCGCGCTGTCCTACACAACTTATTCATCGAGACGAACAAGTTTTTCAATTTTGAAAATTTGGAACATTGGAATAACCTTTATAAGTTAATGGTTGCTATTCTGTCCTACTTGTGTTGGATAAAGGTAATTTTTCAATATATACATATGTACTCGTAAGACATTTGGTTAATTATGCGTGTTAACATATTTGTTTTGAAATATGTGTTGCAGGTTTTCAAATATATTACGTTTAATTTGACCATGGTCCAGTTGGCTACAACTCTTTCTAGAGTAAAAAAGCTTTATAGTATATATTCAAATTAAATTGCCAGCATCCAGATATGAATTATTTTGTTCATTTATAGTGTGCTAAGGATGTTGCTGGATTTGCAGTAATGTTCTTCATAATATTTTTTGCCTATGCGGAGCTTGGATTTTTGTTATTTGGAAACCAATTGGAAGACTTCATGTTGCTTCACTACTCTATGTAAGATATATCAAATTTGAAATAGGATTTTGTACGGGTTGTTATATAGACTGGCTTTTATTTGAAGGTACTCACTATTGAGAACAATACTTGGGGATTTTGATTTCAAAGCTTTGGAACAAGTGGATAGAATAGTTGGTCCGATTTTCTTCATCACATATGTCTTCTTTGTTTTCTTTGTCCTTCTTGTGAGTACTACATCATTTATTTTGGACCAAGTTGTATAAGAAGCTATTTAAAAAGTTGTGTTCATTGCTTATTTGTTTTTTCAGAATATGTTTCTGGCCATTATTAACGATACATATATGGAAGTTAAATCTGAATTGAAAGCCAGACATGCTCATGTTAATGTGCTCAGTTCAGCTCTTAAGGTATGTGTATACTGTAACTTAATTATCGCCTTCATTTTTATGTTCCATGGTATTTGTATTTGAACGTTTCAGGCTTATGCTGTATTTGCCAACAAAGTGAACCTGTTTCGAGGAAAACCTGCAAAACCCGATGTGCCTCCTAAAACGGAATATCCTTCAATGACAAAGTAAACAAATTGTGAATTGTTCATGCTGTACATAAAGGAAATGAACTTATTTATTAAAAGGTTTAAATAAAGGTGGAATTAATATAGACACTGTTTTTGTTAAAATGGATGTTGTAATATTGAATGATTTTGTTATAGCAATAAGTTTTCTAACAGCTCATTGGTGAAAATTAATGCTGAATTTGATAGTGCATGTGTTTATTTTGTCTGAAGAATTGCTGAATCTCTGCCGGAGATCGATGTCGTGCCACCATCTGCGCCACCATCAGAATCATCTACACCATCTACTCCATCCATTCCAGTAACACCATCCATTTCAGCAACACCATCCATTGCGTATGTGTACAAATTTAATGATTGAATTAACAGATAATATTGACAGTTTATATTTAATATTACAGAGACTCGGACAAACCTGACAAAGATCAGCCTTCATTGCAGAAAACGCCTACATTAAAGGTATTTTATTGAATGTTTTGCAAAATTTGTGAATAATTCCAGTTGATAATTGTATATTTCTTACAGGGCAGACCCAAGTTTAGTGATACACTGAAAAATGCCATTATTACCAAGAAATCTCCAGCAGATGAAGATAAAGCACCAATTTGTTCCATAAGTCGCAGGGAATTCGATAAGTATGGTTGTTTGGATATACATGGCTTTCATGATAGAAAATAGTACACACTGAGTGTTTTATCTTTGCAGTTTAGTTAGAAAAGTTGATGACCTGATGGAAAACCTTGAAAGAGTTCACAACGAAATTATGCCGCAGTTGAGTGGAGTGGCTTTGCGGTTGGAGATTTTAACTTCAAAGAAGAAGTCGACTTACCGAATTGAGCACTAAATACAGATAAAGCATAAATATGGTTTTCATTTGAAAAACTTTAAATAATTTATTATTATAAAATGTTATTAATTTATTCCAGACATATTCATTTTGATGTTTTATTTTTTTATTTTTTTTTTGCTTGCATAACATTGAGTTGCATTTAAAATACTTAATAAAATATGCTGGCTTTAACTGGTTTGCTCTACTGCAGTGCAACACTATTATTTACTTTGGCAACATTTTTTATTGATTAATTTAGAACAATATTCGTTGCATGTAATCGCTCCATTAATTATGTTAATAATGCAACTGTTGGTGCATTGCACTGCTGTGGCCATCAGAAGTAATTTTATTTGGCTTCAGTTGTAGATAAGGGGTTTCCCATTTTACTTTGTGTGCATGCTTTGTAAACAATGTGCAACAAAACCTTAATATAACTTGCACACTGATGTAGACCTCCTCTAAGAACTACTTTTGAACAGCTGCCCATTTGCAAAGCATCTGGAAAAGTGGACAGATTTGCGTTTCATTGCCAAAAGTTAGCCATGTAGCTACGGGTAATTGACATCAAGACATCCAAGATTATACACAGTAATTGGATGCTGCAAATGAGCTGATGATTGATGATTGCGTGCAATCTTCACTGTGGTTGGTGGACTTTGTATTTCCTGTTGAAGTCTGTCTTTATATACATTTGTCTTTAATGATGGTTTTGTTGTTCCTATAGATGTGCAGCATTTGCAATTTCAATGAAACATTGGCAGTGGACCACATTTCTCTTGTGTTCTTATGGATTTTGGAAAGGAATTATTCCATCAGTTCATTTCTTAACAGATTACCTTGCTGGCCCTCCAGCAAACCTTACTCTAATTGAGGTAAATGACCACATTGATATTAATAGTTTTCATTATAAACACACAACAATATATTTGCAGATCTATTCCCGGGTGTATCCAATATGGACTTATTCTTACTTATGTCTGCTTCTGATTGTCTTATTCCTCACCGATATTCTACGTTACAAACCAGTGATCATTCTTGAAAGTTTGGCTCTGATTGTTACATATGTGGTTTTGATTTGGGGATGGGGACTTGGTCTCATGCAGGTATGTTTATATATATGTGTATTGTAATTTAAGTGATGTCCTGAAAGAAGTGTCTCATTGTGACATTTATATTTTCAGTTAACTCAGGTGACTTATGGGTTGGCTACAGCATGTGAAGTTGGATATTATTCTTATATTTATGCCAAAGTGAAGGTGGAAAAGTACAAAAGAGTCACCAGCTACACTCGATGTGCAGTACTGTTTGGAAAATTTGTTTCTGGTGTTTTGGCACAAACTTTGGTTTCATTATACTTCTTAGACCTTCAACATCTCGTTTATATTTCCCTAACCAGTGTTTGCATTTGCCTTGTAATTGCAATTGTTTTGCCTGCTGTTAAAGGAAATGATCATATCGAAAAACAAGGGACTGAATTATCAAAGTATGACTTTAACAACTGTCTGATACAATTTGATATTCAATAATAGGTATATGTACTTATACCAATCTGATTTTTTTTGTTCAGAGATGAAGAATGCTGTCCTGCTATGCTACCATCAAAAGAAAACCCTGTGATTGAGCATGTAGTGTATTAATTTGACTGAAAATCAGTGTTTCAATAACTTTTATAACATAATACTTCACTATATTTATTTTGAACAGGAACGTACAATGAGAAAACAATCATTAATGGAAATTATTACATCAGTGGCAATGGATTACAAGTCCAATGCACTTGTTTTGAAGTGGAGCATCTGGTGGGCAATTGCGAGTAGTGGAGCTTTCATGGTTGGAAATTACATTCAGCCACTTTGGAACGAAATTCATCCCAGTAAATTAAACGGAGTCGATGTTTACAATGGTGCTGTTGATGCTATTAAAACTCTACTTGGTATATATCATTAATCTTTAATTTCATTTATGTTTGCTGATGATAACATGAAGGAATACATTATATATTTTTATATATACGTATTACAGGGGCAGCAACTGCTTTCAGCATGCAATTTGTACAAGTGGATTTCAACAGATATGGTGAAGTGATATTAATTGTGGCATCAGCTCTTCAATCCACAATGCTTATAATAATGTCAATGACAGCATCAATTTGGATCTGTTACACATTATCTATCCTGTACAGAGTCTTATACGAAATGCTCATCACTGTAGCTAGGTTTGTATAGCAAAGTTTCCCATGCAATTTAGTGTGGATCACTAAGTAATAATTATAATTTGCTAGTTTTCAGATTGCTAAACATATCCAGAAGGACACGTATGGAATGGTGTTCGGCATCAACACATTCGTGTCACTAGTTCTGCAGACTATTTTAACAGTATTTTTGGTAGATGGTGTCCTATTTGCAGCAAACCCCAGAACTCAGGTTTGCATGGATAATTTTGCGCTGATATATGCATGCTTAATTAAGTAAACAAATTCATCAAATATATTTATTTTTTCTATTTAGTTCTTCGTTTATGGCTGGTATCATGGTTTTGCTGGATTTTTATTCCTCTCCACAATTGTATTTACATTCATGGTTAAACACCGCGTTCTGTGCTTTGCCGTATGACTTCATGCGCGCTGCATAAATTATGGACAGATGAAATCCAGAAATGTGTTCGTTTTTGTTCATGTATTTTTTGTTTCAAATTTTGTTCTATAAATAGCAACTGTATATTTACAGTATGTACATTTAATGACAAGTAATTAACTGATAAAAATAACTTGGATAAAACATTTGTTTGTAATTACTTGTACTTTTTGCATAAAAATATTGTGGAAATTGATTCTGAAATGTATAAAGGTAATTTTTAATATTAATCTGGTTTTAATTTTATGTCATATTTTGATATATACATATAGTAGTATACACAATTTTCATTAATTATAACATATATATAATAAATAATATCGTATGTTGCAGTTCAGGTATCATTATAGTTTTCCTTTGTTTTTTTTTTAAGTCAAGAGCATAATTTTGAAGTACTTTGGTGAGATTTCACAGCTTTACAAAACATAAATAATAAATGGTCCAAGGGTCCAAGGTTTCATCAATTTGTTTCATATGTAAATAATTTGCTGGGGGTAAAATGGCGGCTCCAAAACGTCCTATGGTGAGCGTGGATTGTGACGTTGTCAGATTGTCACCGCCCACTTGTTTGTCAAAATGGCCGCTCGCGACTGCTGTACCATTTATTCGCGTTTGTGAAGGAAAAATGAACGACGTGGCGTTTCGTTTACTGGAATGGGAAAAGGAGTCGAATCCATCCGCTCCGATTACCATTTTGCAGCAAAAATCGATCGATGAACTGGCGGAATTTGCCTGCAATCGGCCCATACCTTCTCATGTAAGCCTTTTGGTTATAAGCCTAATTGCAACGTGCAACTTTCTTGCGTTTACGTCGTGTTGCATGCCATCTCTTTACCCGCAACGCAACATGTTGCTGGCAATAAAGTTGCATGAGAGTTTAAATGATGCTTTTCTATGATTTGCAGCTTCCAAGGAATTACGGCAGTTTGGATGTGGCCAATTCATTGTCGCAGAATATTACACGTGATTCAGATAATAATGAAGGTGTCCTTCCTAAATATCTGCAGGATGCAATCGATGACAAAATTCCTCCTGATATTTGGCAGGTCTGTATGTTAACATTGTAAAATCATTTTAGCAAAATCTAATTATATAATTTGATACGTTATTTAAGGTATATTCAGTTTTATCAAGTATGGAAGACAATATCAGCAGAGAAGGGGATGAACAATACATGTAAGAAATAATTAATTCTTTGTATAAATTCAT
Organism: Glomeris marginata; assembly: GCA_034696005.1. Lineage (NCBI taxonomy): Eukaryota > Metazoa > Arthropoda > Diplopoda > Glomerida > Glomeridae > Glomeris > Glomeris marginata. The sequence continues at coordinate 4,585 of JAQFZQ010000488.1, read as the reverse complement.
AATCAAGTTGTAACCTCTGTTCATTTTGTTCCAGAAATTTTGTGGATGCTGTTAAGAAGAACCACGATGAATGCTCTCACATTTTGGATGAAGTTTTGCAAACTTTACAACTGTTGGATTCTCTACATACACAGTATCAATTAGTTTCAACAAAAACCAACACTCTTCATGATGCTTGTGAACAACTTTTAACCGAACAGGTTCAAAATGACCAATTTTCCCCATTTATTTTTCATTATAATACTTACAAATTGTTATTACAATTTTAAAATCTTAATTCACAGGCAAAACTAGTTGAAACAGCTGATAACATAAGCGAAAAGCTGTCATATTTCACCGAAGTTGACCAAATATCACAAGTATGTTTTGTAATAATAATAATTGCTCATTTCGATGATGTTCCAACTGTTAATAATTTACTTTGTTTTAATTATTAGAAGCTGAATTCGCCCACTTTGTCTGTTTTGAATGAATCCTTCGGTCCTATGCTCACGCGATTGGATGACTGCATTGCTTTTTTAACAACATACGTACATATACTTGAACATATTTCTTTTTAAAATCAATTTGTCACCGTGGTATTTACTGATATGACTTCTGTTTCTAATTAAATTCATGTAGCCCCAATTTAAAGAGAGCAGTGTGTATTTAGTGAAATTCCGGCATTGTTTGGGCAGAGCTCTCGGATTGGTCAGTTCGTATGTAATGAAGTCATTGCAAAATGCAACTCAACAAGTAATGCCGGCTAAAGTGAGCTCTATATTTACATGTACAGTTCTTGTAATAGTTTAATTATTTACACAAATTGTTATTTGATTGCAGGAAGCACCGACCCTGCAAGATAATGCATTCACTCTTTTCTACGGTAAATTTCGGACAAACGCACCAAGGATAAAGACTCTGATGGAGCAAATAGAGTCCAGAGCCTCGAATAGCTCAGAGTAATAGAAGTTTTTGGCAGTCTGTTAACTTAAAACTGGAATTGAACTTGATATTTTTAAAATTTTGCAATTTAGATATCAACAGTTGCTTTCTGATTGCTGCCAATGTTACATCACCCAAAGGGAATTGTTGCTCATCCCAAGTGTAATTTCAACTGTGACAGATTTTGCTAACAATCACAAGCGTGACCATTGCACATTGGTAACAAGATCACCATTCTACATATTGTAACTTTTTTTCATATTCAATTGAATTAATGAAATTTTACACAGCTGTTTAAAAAAAAGTTAATCCTTTAAAAACTTATATTGTGTTATTCTATTTTGGAAATATGAAATTTTGATATTATTCAGAAAATTATATTTTAATCTAGATTTATAAATTGTTTTAAAGTTCTGTGTGCATAATTGGATTTATTATACTTTGGTGTAATAAAGTTTAATATTGTCCACACGGTATATTGCAAAAATATTTATGTATGGGCACATGTCAAGTCCATATTTGGATTTTACACATTTGTTAGAATTGGTACCAATACATATAGTATTACTGGAATAATTGTTTTCTTGTTTATTATTTCATAGGTAAGAAGTGGATGTGCTTTCCTGCTTCGTGTTTGCGAAGACGAGCAACGTCTGTTTCTGCAGTTTTTCTCCAAACCATCTCCTCAACTTGAGTAATTTATTACACAATTCATTAAACATTGCCTATATGTTAGGTAGGTAATATAATAATCTTTATTATTAAATTTTAGCACGTTTCTTGAGAGTTTGTGTGGGAAACTGTACGATGTTTTGCGCCCGTTAATCATTCACGTCAACCACTTGGAGACACTTTCTGAACTGTGCAGTATTTTGAAGGTATAGTGCATAAAGTTAATGCAATTATAGATGAATAAGATGCATTTAAATAATCTGAATGTCTTTCATTTATGTAGCTCGAGATGTTAGAGGAGCATGTCCATAACAGTGGTGCGTAATCTGACTTTAATCGGCGTTTTAGTCTCAACTCATTTTGCATCAATGTTTCATATGGATGTAGATGTTAGAATAGCTGCATTTGAATCTGCCATGATCCAGATGTTGCAGGATGTTCAAGAGAGATTGGTATACAGAAGTCACGTGTACATTCGCACCGATATTCTGAATTATCATCCCGCTCCAGGAGACTTGGCGTACCCAGAGAAATTAGAAATGATGGCTGTGAGAAAACTGAAACTGAAATTGAATATATAATATAATATTTCGAATCATTAAATTATTATGATTTTTTATTAGAGTATTGCTGAAAGTTTAATGCAAGGTAGTTTGCGAAGGACAGCATCCAGATCATCCATCGAGTCATCAACATCTGCAACGAGCCAAGAAGTTGGAGATGAGGAAAGCAGCTCTTTACAGTTGCATAGATCAATGTCAAGTAAATATATTAAAACAAAACTTATGAATTATTGCAATTGTCATATTGTAAAAATATTATTTAATACTGTACCACTAAATTTCCAATCTTTCTCAAATTGTATAGCACTATGACACTTTGAAGTTTCACTTAACTCACTTTATCAACTGAAATAAGCGATTTCCTCAAATTAAAAAAAGGATTATATATTTATGATGATGCAATAATAATAATTAATTGAAATTTGTTGCAGATTCCCCAGCAGACTTGCACGGAATGTGGTATCCAACAGTTCGGCGCACGCTAGTTTGCCTTTCCAAATTATACAGATGTATTGATGTATGTTTTCATTCAGCCAGTCTTTTATATTACATTGTAAATTGGACGAAAATTATACAGTACTAAATGGGAATTTCACATTATAGAGGACCATTTTCCAAGGATTGTCGCAAGAAGCTTTAGCTACGTGTATCCAGTCATTAATAAGTGCAAGTGAAACTATTTCAAAAAATCAGGTATGAGTATAGGAGTAGTTTAATACAAGTCTGTTGTATCTGAATCTAGTAATTAATAGATTAAATGATCCTTTTAGTCTCCAATGGATGGACACCTTTTCCAAATTAAGCATTTGCTAATCCTCCGTGAGCAAATAGCACCATTTCAAGTTGATTTTTCCATTAGGGAGACATCACTAGACTTCAGCAAGGTTAAAGGTTAGAGGTTTAAGTTATGAAATACATTGAAGGTGTTTATTTCAATTAGTTATTTCTTCAGATGCAGCAGTAAATCTTTTACAGAAGAAGTCTAAAATGTTCAGCATAACTTCGAATAACTCTATCCTGGAATTCATCGTAACGGTAGTTAACCCGAGGAATTAATCGTTTTCCAGTTGTAATTAATGTACTAATTCTGTTTTATGATTTTGTTATCAGGGAACACTTCAAGTGACTGAGAATTTTGTAGATTCCAAAAAAGACGTGGACAATCAATTAAAATCTGTGTGTGACAAGTTTATAAAACACGCCACCGATATGCTCATATTGCCAATGATTACATTTCTGGATAAGGTATGGGGACATTTTTGTTAATTTAAAACTGGGATTATGTTGTTTCAGTTAAAATTGTGTGTTATTAAAATTAATAGCATGTTTCAAATAATTTTCATTTGGGTTGTCCATAGGCTAATGTCATTTTGAAGATCAACGCTGAAGAACCTCAAAGGATGGTTAAGTTGGCCAATCAGACATTTGCAACTACTGATTGTGTCTCACAAGTTGTCACTGAGACTGTACGTCAGATAAAATCCAAGTTACCTTCTCTGCAAAAGTCCATGAGTTTATATCTGGCAAATACAGAAACGGAAGCCATTTTGTTCCGTCCAGTGAAGGTAAACTATTAATACTGTCGGACATACATAATTAATTTGTATGTAGCATGGTACTTAAAAGAAATGTGTTTGTATTTGCAGAGAATTATTCTGAGGAACTTGGAACAGTTGGTTCACGTTATCCGTTCCAATTACTCCGAAGAGGACTGGACCATTATCGCATGTCCAACTGTTGAGCAGGTAAGAGGAACTTTGTTTACATCCTAAGATCCTATGGTACATAAGCATCTGCTTGATGGCGTACAGAAAAAGCTTGACAATTCAAGGGTAGCAAAAAACAATGTGATGAGTTTACACTAATTACCATTTTATTAATCCTGATTTACGTGCATCAAGATTTTTAGGAAACTAATCCCAGAGGAGTTACTCGATTTGATAACTTGAAAAAAATGTCACAATCTTGACATAAATTAAAATTTTGTGAATAAATGTGATAATTTGAATGCATGTGTGAAAATTAGGACAAAGTAGAATAATTGCACTTGCATTTTACAAATTAATACATATTGTAATAATATTATTTCATTATTTATGTTGTTCGCAAGTATATGGTGCCACTTCTTAGGGTCTTCATTGGGTTATACATTCATAGCAGAAGTATTTAACTTTTGATTGAAAAGGACCGATTGAATTTCTCGATAATGTGCAAAGGGGGGGACCCTTGGAGTCATGATAGGGATAAAAATGTGCTCAGAATTTGATGGAAATTGGCATATAGATGCGCAATAACTTGTAAAGCACCAATGTATCTTCGGATTTGAATTTGCTATCACGGTTTCCGAGTTAATCGAGTTTTTGTGATCGCAAAGCACCCAAATTTCAAATGCGTTTTTCTCAGTAACCGTGCGTGCTACAGCGTTG